>LPNX010743594.1:136932-158223 GCA_001517045.1 Pseudotsuga menziesii | reverse complement strand
AAGATAGTATCACCACAAGATGTGAACCCAAAACAGTAAGATGACCTCCCTTCACAACAACAGCCTTCTGTCTTTTGTCAAGCCCAAGAATTTCCTTCTCGAAAAGTGCGCCACACTTGAGAGAGCAAGAGAGCTAAGTCACAAGTGATAAATAGAGAGACACACTCTCTATTTATATTAGTCCGTTCACTTAAGTTTCCATTTCACACGTAGGCTCAACCCTAATAATTACTACTCGAGCCTACACCTTAATTAGTGTATAATAACTCAAGTGCCCCGAAACTGAGGGGACTTACCTAATGAATTGATATGACTTGTTTACATTATTAATCCTCCCGATCGAAACATCGGGGTAAGACAACATGACTCAAATACATAATAGAAACATCCCGGAATAAACATCGGGTTACAATACATAGAATACATAGAAGAATACATTCCGAAGTTACATATACATCAACATTGTGGACATCGACGTGTTGAACTGTGATTTGTTTGTGTGATTGCTTTCTAAAGGTGTTCGATATTTTGGAAATATCCTGTGTTAGTCGATTGTTCATGATGAAAATTGGACAGTACAATCCATGACTAGGCATGCAGAATACATTTTGAGTCTTTGACAAAATTCTCCATAAATTGGAATAGAGCTTCAAAAACAGGACAAAATAGACTATTTTGGGGTACTTTTTGGGGAATTTGAAAAATCTTGCAATAGGGAAGAATGACCCAACAACTAAGAACTGAATGTTTTTGTGATTTCAAAATTTTACCCAGTCATTAATCTGAACAAATTTTCTTAGATTTGTTTTTAATATAAATGCTCAGTTTGGGAGATAACGTTTTTTGGAAAATAATCTACATTTTTTGTAAAATATGTCTGGAAGATTGTGCAAAAAGTAAAAGTAGTAAATTCTAGAAAATTTTAAAAATTGATTGGGGCATCATGTCAGAGATATGAAAGTTGTTGAATAATCCTTGTTATGAGTATTACCAACGCTTGATACAAAAATTGTCCTAGTTCTTCTTAGATTTTCTTATACAAGTGGATAGATTTGGTATCTGAGACTAAATGCACCTACAATAAAAGTGAAAATGGCGCAAAATTGTAAATTTTGAAAGGTTGTAACTTTTAGTTGATAGATCAAAACTGAGCATGGTTATAGTCATTGGAAAACTGATTGATAGAGGGTCAAATGCACATGATAAAATTTTGAAGAACTACATCACGTGTTCCTAAACATTGAATAGAAAATAACATGTAGCCTTGATTTCACAAAAAATGTCAATATGGGTAGTTTCCTGATTTCATGAAAATTATTTTTTTAATTTTTGAGGATGAAATGCAACTAAAAAATGTGCTTTAATGAGCACTTTCGTGGATATTTGGATCACATTATTTTAGAGAAGGAATATTTGTAGATTCAAAAAATATTGAGGACATTATGATTGGCCAAGTCCAAAGAATATGACAATTGTGAGATCTTTTATGGGTCTTACTAGTTATTATAAGATGTTCATTGAAGGATTCTCCAAGGTTGCACACTCCATCACATATTTGCAAAGAGAAGGGAATAAAATTTGAGTGGACACACAATGTGAAGAAAGATTCCAACTATTGAAGACTCTTCTTACTAGTGCTCCAACTCTGTATATTGTCAATCCAGAAAGGATTTTGTGGTGTATGTATTGATGCATGTAAACAAAGGATTGGAGGAGTTCATATGCAAGACAATCATGTGGTATGTTACGAGTTAGGAAAGTTGAAAGAACATGAAAAATGTTATGTTACTCATGATTTACAGCTTGCTTCCATAGTGCATGCTTTGAAAATGTGGAGGCATTATTTAATGGGTAGGAAATTTGAACTTAGAACAAATCACCGTGGTCTGAAATATTGTTTGAGTAGGCAACATAAAATGCAAGGTAATCTAGGTGGTTGTTATTTTTATGTGAATTTGATTTTAAAATCAAATAAATAAAAGGGAAGAAAAACAAAATGACCAATGCACACAAAGGCATGCGGCGACCATTAGTGCTTTTCAATCAAAGTTGAGGCAAATGATTCTTGATTCCTTTACTGAAGATGAAGATTATTTGCAAATAAAAGATAAATTGTAGCAATGGAAATTGGAAGAGGTATGAAGGTTATCATTTGGAGGATGATGGACATGTTACCTATAAAAATAGAATGTATATTTTTAATGTTGCAGATTTGAGGAGAATTATTATGGATGAAATCGGTAAAATGCCATATTCTGGTCATCCAGGATACTAAAAAATAATTATTACACCAAGGAAGAAATATTTTTGGCTAGGAAAGAAAAAATACATTGTTGAGTATACTTCAATATGTATGAAATTACGGCAAGTAAAGGTTGTACATATACACCCAACATGTTTATTACATCCTTTGCCAATTCCATAATAAAAATGGAAAGTGGTAACTATGGGATTTATCACTAGGTTACCAATGACCTCAAGAAAGCATTATTTCCTCATGGTTGTGGTGGATAAATTATCAAAGGAAACACATTTTATCCTAGTTAAATCTACCTATAATATTGATGAGATAGCAAGGGTATTTATTAATATTCAAATTGCATGAAATATCTAATATGTATCCAACCAATATGCAAAGTTTGCATCTAAATTTTGGAAAATTCTTTTTGTAGATTTGGGTACATAGCTAAATTTTAGTACTGCCTACCTTCCACAAACAGTTGGATAAACAAAAAGAGTAAATCAAGTTATTGAAGACATGCTTCACATGTATGTGATGCATAAACCATCAAAGTGGGAATATTATCTACACTTGGTAAAGTTTTCATATAATAATGAGCATTAAGCATCATTGAGAATGAGCCCATTTGAAGCTTTGTATGGAAGCATGTGTAGGACACTTGGTTTTTAGTATAATCCAATGATAATAATTGTTCTTTGGCTCAAAATGCTTAAGGAACTAGAAAAATAGGTTGAAAAGATTAGTAGAATTTGAAGGCGGCCTAAATAGACAAAAAAACTATGTAGATATGACTGAGTGCATAAGGAATTCAATGTTAGGCATCATGTTTACCTTTGTGTGAGGCCAAGGAAGAGTTCCTTGAATCTTGGAAGTTGTGTCAAGTTGTCACCATGATATTGTGGGCCATTTGAAGTGCTTGAGAGAATAGGGCTAGTTGTATATAGATTTGCATTGATTTCTAGCATTAGAGCTCATCATGTTTTTCATGTTTATTTGATTAAGAAATATGTACATGATCTTGACGATGTGATTGATTGGAATGTGATCAAAGTGGAACTCGAGGGAGAGTTCCAAAGATAACCACTATGCATCCTTGGCAGGAAAGTAACATTACTTTGGAACTGAGCCATCGTACAAGTAAAGGTGTAGTGTAATCACTTTGGTCCCGATGAGGCTACATGGGAGTTGGAGGATGCCATGCGTGAGGAATATCCATTTTTTCCAAGTTTTTATGAAACATCAAGGATGATGTTATTCCAAGGGGAGGGGATTGTAATACCCCCAATTTTTTTCCTTTGAATGTATTAAATTAGATTATGTGAATGATGTAAATATTATAGTAAATATTCTTAGTGTGGAGATCAAGGATAAGGCCCAACTAGAGGATGGTTGGGCATGTATAATGTAAATATCTCTATGTGGACCATGTGATTGGCTTCTCATAATGACCCAAAATCTATGTAAATACTATGTTGGAAAATAATAAAATGGTACAATATGGTTGCGTAAAGAGAAATAGAGGGGCAATGATTCCATTAGAGGGAAAGAATAAAGGGGGAATATGGGATATTAAGTCATATTTTTCCAAGTTTCATCATTAGAATTCATCCATTTATTGGCATGTTCCTTAAATGAACTAATTTACTTATTAAATCCACTCACTGAATGCATTGGTGGGGAAATTCTTATCATATATTTATGGAAGCATGAGATGAATATAATTTTATGACAATTGTACTAAGACTCATTTCTTCTATGGTCATAAGTAATGTCATCTATCCTTTCACTAGTCCTCTCATCTTCGTTGGGGTCTAGCACTCATTTTCCATATAGAGTTTTACATTACATCGAGTTTCATTATTTTTTTCTCCTTGGGATATAGAAAACCCTCTCAGGCCTTCATTTATTTTTCAGAGGGGAAGATATTAAGATAGTAAACACCTACAAATACCTAGGTGTGCATTTATGAGGACCTCAGTTCAGTTTGCGACATGCCCTCATATCTTGGGTCAACAAGGGCTATGGATACTTGGCCTTGTTAATGCTAGTTTTTCTATATATTATTAGCTTGATTAGGATCTTTGTTTGAAATAATATCAAGTACAACCAGATGCATAAGATATAAGAGATACACAAGACACAAATATTTTCATCGGGGAAACCATAAAGGAGAAAACCCCACAAACTTCCTCAGAATAGTAAGGTGATCAAAAGTAGTAATAATAAGTATTCGGAAGCTATCTATCTCACCTCCCTTTGTCTCTCTCTCTCTCATGTGAACTTGAGAGTGTGAGGTGTGTATAAATGAGGGAGAGCACCTCCCTATTTATACCTTTTAAGTGATTTACCAAACATAGGAATATGGCCCACTTGTCTTCCCTAATAGGGCTGACTTCTCCTAGATAGGCTCCAAATAAACATTACATGATGTTACACTAGGGAAAATTTCCCTGACTTACAACAGAGGTTGTACCTCAAGGTCTAGACACAATTAAGACACCCTGCAAGGGGGTAAACACATCCCCAATGGGGGTACAACAACATACAATGACAATATACATCAGAATATCTTTCAAAGTTACAAATACATCAACACTCCCACTTAAATAGGAATGCATTCTCTCTCTTTACAGTCATTAACACATATGGTCAAGTCTTCATCGCGAAGTCATCATCACTGTTGGGCTAGGAAAAGTGCCAAGGAAAGTGCACAAGGAAGAAGCACGCACGCGAGCAATGAAGGGAAAAAGGCGTGTGCAACAGAAGGGAAAACCAGGATAAGAAGGAATCGACGTAGAAAAGATGAAAATATGCATGTGACAGAGAAAGAATAGGAGGAAAGTTGTGACAGGATAGCTGCGACAAGGAAGGAAGATCCGAGTTAGTGGAAGAGGTAGGTTGAGAAGTTAAAGCTAGAAGGTGGAATTCAAGGAAGACTGTAGAAGGAAGAGCCAATAGAAGAAGGAAGCACAATTTTGTGGCTAGTTATGACTAGTACAAACGATCTAAAAGACATTTTTGTGGCTAGTTAAAGTTGTGGTTAATGTCTTCCAGGACTTTCACAGCTAGGTATGGGTCGACATTTAAGTAACAGAAGATATTTTGTAAGTTTTTGAGTTTGTAATAATTGAGTTGTACTCAGTTGACCCTGCGTGGTCTTGTAGATATTATATATAGGAGGAACCCGCTCTGTATAAGGGTTATAGGGATAGAGAGAGAGAGAGAGATTCAGTTAGATTCAACTAGATGCAATAATATTGAGTAGAAGTATAAGGTTGTTGAGCCACGAATCTTGCAGCTATGTGCACAGACTGCTAGTAGTAGAGTAATCTGCAGCTGAGTGCGCAGATAGTAAGATAGAAGAGTCAATCCAGGCTATGTGCGGATCAGTAGGAGTAGATAGGAGATAAACTAGAGAGCATGAGAGAAAGAAGATTGAGTCAAAGAAATATCTTAAGAACAGTCTGTAGATCGCAGACTGTAAGGTGCTATATCCAGTTCTCATGCCAGATGAAGAGCACCTTGGTGGTTTTTTCCAGATGGGTTTCCATGTTATTCCTTGTGTATATGAATGAATATTGTTGAATGGGGAATGTTTACATGAATATTTGCTTACTATTCATTATTATAGTTACTAGTGAATGTATGTCGCAATCTGGTTTATCTATGAATGAATGGTTAAGTGTTGGTTGGAATGGTATGTATGAGTCGTGGTTAAGATACTAAGTAAAAGAATAGTCGCTCATTGTCTGATTGGGTATGAGGAATCATTTGCGTCACACTATCGCACCAGCTGCTGGGTTGTAAAGATGAGGTTGTGTTGCATGAAAGCTGCGATGCTTCTCTGTGCTGTTGTCATGCAGAAGTAAGACTCCACCCTGTCGCCTTTGTCAAGTGCCTTGGCCTTGCGCCAAGGGACTATTATTCCCTCACCAATTATGGAAACATGGTTATGGTAGTTACCCATTAGATATCTCAGGTGAGACTACGCCTGCCTCGCAAGTATTTTTGACTGATCTTTCTCTGTCGGGTCGATGTCTTCTAGTGTCATGTTGGTATTGTGTTGTTGTTGAACTATGGGTCGAGACATGACGTAGAAAGAGGCCAACAATGGTTCTGTTGCTGTGACCCAATCATTTGAGTTGAGGGAAATGTTGTGGCATCTGACAAAGAATGAGATAGAGGACTAGTTGGAGTCTAAAATGCTGGCATTCGCGCAAGAAGAGGGCATAGGATCTCAGTTGAGCGTAGAAAACTAGGTGGACGAGTATATATATTCCGATATTCATGAGATATTCTTTGCATAGTTTCCCATCATTCTACATGAGTGGTTGTCAAGATTGGCAAGAAGACAGACAAATTTCCAGAGGAGAGAAACAATCAAGTGGAATGATCAGTTGGTTTGCGAGGTAACTAGTGTAAGTAACACCATCTCTAGAGCTGTTGATTTTTGGGTTGACAGTATTTTGCAAGGATATATTACTGAGTTTGCAGTAGAGTCTATAACCTCATATAGTGAGGCAGAAAGATTTTTTTTTTCCAAGGAGCACGAAGAAGGTATTTGTTATCTATCAACACATGGATTAATATGCTCGTTTATGAGAAGGGTATCCTACAGTTGAGTAGTTGAGTCGCGTATCGCAGAGGAAGGATATGTCACAGACGACCTGTCAAGAAAATGGGAAATGTTGAGTTGAGATGTTCCGAGGAAGTACAGAACTTGAACTAAAGACTGGATTCCTAAGGAGTGAAAGGAGATTCATATCTGGGAAGAGGAGAAAGGTAGAGGGAGGTTGATGAACTCCCAGTTTGTTTGAGGAAAGCGAACTTGAACTTCAGTTGCAGATATATGAAGGGTATTGCGATGAAGAAGAGGACTATAGCCTAATTTCAGAAGGACCAGAAGACTCTGAAGAGTCTACTGAGTCACTAAGGTCAGGACATAACTACATCACACCAGGAGTATCCATAGAGGTAAGGTCTAGAGCCTCATCTCCTGAAAGAGCTATTAATACTGATAGTGCTAGTACTGTGACTAACACACAAGAAGGAAAACCTTTGTTAAATCCTTCATCAGAAAATCCTGACATGAACTTAATGGCTGGGAATGATATTCGGTTACCTATCTTCAATGGAAATGGATCATAGGATCCAGAGCATCATTGGTTGATATATGAAGTTGTCTGGATGGTTCGATTAGTTCAGAATGCAGACTTAAAGAAAGCGCAGATGTTATAGCTGATTTTACCACACGAGGTGAATCACCAGGTGAAGCGCAGATGTTATAGCTGATTGTATGGCCTTCCCTTGTCCCTCTACAGACTCCTTAAACCCCTTGGACCACGTTTTGTCCTTTGATGTTTCCTAGACCATCCCAAAAAACATGTGAAAATTGATATACGCGACTTTTAAACCTTTTATCATGTATATACTCGGGTTTGACCCCTAAAAATGCGTACATAGGGATGTGTACAAAATCCAAATCCTTTTGGAGTTTTCCTTGACATGGATCCGACTCACTTGTCTCCTGACCTTCCATATGCCTTGATATCGCTCGGATTCAACCTTTCATTACCCCATTGAAAAGCTCTATAAGGAACCCTTTGGATACATTGAAGGCATAAGAGAATTGAGAGCAAAGAAACTATAGTCCATTGTTGCCAGAACTTGTGCTTGAGTCTGCATCCCTTTGTCCCTTGGAGCACTTTGTTGTTTTTCCCAAGCTTTCCTTTTGCTTGTGAGCTTGTTATTGAGAGATGGAGGATTGAGGTGATGGAGGCCCGAGTGGGGGATTCAGTTTCTCCGATTCGCAGACATGCCGAAAGAGGCTGTATCCATTGTAATCTCTGATTTTATATTAATAGAAATATATTTTCCTGTCCAATAATGTATGTTTGAATGAATATTTTATCCATGGATGATTTCAAATGATTATACGTTGTTGATTATATATGCTAGAGTAGATCTAACACCAATATATATAGTATGCTTGTCTTGTTTACTTGTTGTTGAGGAAGTGATTCATCAATTCAAGCTGAAGTTGGAAAGCTCAATGGGGATCTACTTCAACCGTCTGGAATAAGGTACGAGTTCTGATCCTTTAGTTTTAGATATTTGATTTCTCTTGCATATTGGAAAGGATTGATTTCTAGAGTCAAGCTGTCTATTGTGGTACCCCAAGCCATAGGAATTTCTCTTCGTAACAGAATTGGTGACTCTACTGGGGAGTTCCTAGTAGTTGTCCTTTGGGGGTTTTCTATCGGCATTCAATGACTTTGAATTGTTATTTTTTCTCTGTTTCCGTGTCGGGTCTGGGGGCATGTTAGCCTGGTAGTGTCTGATTGGTGTGAAGTTGGTCTTAGCTTGTCTATTTGCCTTTATTTTTATGCACTTTTCTTCCTGTACGTGAGTTTTTAACTCACAGTCACGTATATATGTGGGTTTCACTGCTATTTCCACATACACACACGGGTTTACTACGAACAGTTGTGTATGCCCTTAGTTTTTCCTTCTAGAGGAATATTGATTGTTGCTGGGTGATTTTTGATGATTGTTGAGTCTCCTTTGAAACTGTTAGAGTCTGTATACACCTCTGTTTCTGAACATAGACATTTTTTTTAGGGTAAAATTTCTTTTTTGAAGAATGTTCTTGTCATTGCATTTTCGATTTTTTGTTTTGGGATTAGTGCATTAGATTTATTTTACCTTAGTACTTTGCTTGAGTGCTGCTTGATTGTGCTTGTAGAGTCTGGGGGTTGTAGAATCATTCTTTTTCTTTAGTATCTCATTTTTATTTCAAAAAATCCAAAAATATTTGCTTATCATTATGCATTGCATCTTGCATTTTGCATAGTACTTGCACTAGATTTGCTTTGAAGTATTAGTCAGGATTTCATATAGGAAAGCTTGCATTTATCATTTGAAGAAAATTGTGCATTTCACGTAGTAGCATACCTTGTTTTTCATGGACACAATGCATTTGTATTGATTTTGAGGTGTGCATTTTGATTCATGTTGTGTCATAACACCATTAGTTGCACGACCATCTACCTCTTTTGAGTAATAAAGCCAATTAAAATCAACGCTTAATTAAAATGAAATACACTATTTTATTTGATAGGGTTCACCAACAAGATTAGGTTTTAGGGTCTTGGAATAGTTCATTGTGAGTAAATTCTCCAAGACCACTAAACAACAACATGTATGTGTTTGTCCAGGTGAGAGTGTGAAATTCCTTGGTATAATTGGTGTTTCTCAGGATCCTCCTCTCAAAAGGGAGTTAAGCACGAGGCAGTGTGAGCTGTTATTGATTGGGATGACCCCTAGTCATAAATGAATAGCACCAGAGATATTTCTAGGATTGTATTCGTATCTAGGGGCTCTTTAGAGAGTTATGGGCTTTGCTACCCTTCCCATACGGTCAATCCCACCTGCGACTGTCCGCCTGAGCATTGATTATATTGAGGTGACCTTAGTTTCCTTACCTAGGATATCGAGGGGGTACTCTGCAGGGGTTATTTTGTGGGTGTCCTAGCCAGGTTGGGATCAGACAGCACAGTCGCTTTATGCGTTGAAGCTGAGGGACACAATAATTGGTTACGTACCTCCGCTTGTTGTGTACGGGAGTCTCAAGCCTCTCCTAGGCAAGACATACCTGCTTCATTCGAGAGCTCATTTATCCTACCCTTGATTGCTTGTGTTTGGATTTAGATTTTATTGGTGTATGCTCTGTGCACATTAGCTTGCCTAGGGTTTGCGTAATTAGAGAGTCTTTTTACATTTTTTGAGTCATTGTGGATTCGGGTGTGGCTCCTCGTCGTTCTCGTCATTTAGCAGGACTTCCACCTTCTACATCTCCTCCTCCTCTGGGAGAGAGATATAGACAGTCTAGGTGGACTACTTCGCACATTGATTCACACACGATGGGAGACCATGTTAAAGGTATTCTTGAACCACCCTCTCCCATTCAAGTGGAAGATGGGGAGTTTACTCCTAACTATGATCCTTCACCTGATTTGACTGAGTTAGGTCCTATAATTTCTGAGATAGGTACTTCTCATGATATACCTACTTACTCTAGTATTGATCCCCCATTGACGCATCGCCAGTATGGAATGCCGGAAGATGATGAGACTCATTTTGAACCCGCGAGCACTAGTTATGGTAGTTATGGTATGTCTGGTTTTTCCACACATGATTTGGCATTTCATGTCGAGTCTGAGTTTGATCCTAACACTACGCCTTGGGGCACTCCTATTCTTTACCATGTGGAGAGGTTTGGGAGCACAAGTCACATTGCACCTTCCATATCGGTGGTGAAAGCTACATCACATATTCCTGCTAGGCCTAGGGTTAGTGATCCTATTAGGATACCAGATCCAAGACGAGTGACTATAGGGAACAACACGTACATAATTTCACAGGTCCCTTCATCCTCTGTCCCTAGTTCTTCAAATGTTCACCCTCCACCTCATTCACGTGGTCCTTTGGGCTGGAATGTTGCTACGAGTCATGTCCATACTGCTATTACTCGACTAGTTGTGTCTCAGGTTCAAGTACCGCCAGTTGTTTCGGGAGGTCATATTCCTATTTCTAGAGGTCATGTTACTACTTCCAGAGCGTATATTCCTACTTTAGAAATGTATATTCCTACTTCCGGAGCGTATATTCCTACTTACGGAGTGTCTCATGGGACATCTCATGTGATGACTTATGGACCTTATTATGGGACGTAGTATGGACAAGGTTCTTCACCTTATGGGTACGGGTATCAACAACCCGCTTAATCTCCAAATTACGTCTTTGTAGCCCTGAATAGTCAAGTTACACCACATTATGGTGCTTCCATGCCACCCTACATGGGTCAAATGGGAGGAGGGCACTATGGTCAAGGCCATGGTGGTTATGGTAATCAAACCTATGTGAATCAAAACTATCAGGGTGCAGTGCACCAAACTGCTCATCCTAGGCTCCCTTTCCTTACAACGCTAAATCTTCCTGACTTGTTGATATTGACGAATGATCCTGTATCTCATGACCCGGCTTGGCTGGCTGTCCCTACTAAGCTTCCCTCAGACATACCCAAATTTGAGGGCAAACCGGGAGAGGATCCGAGCGAACATGTTACTACCTTTCACCTATGGTGCTCTTTAAATTCCTTACACCAAGATTCGATCCATTTAAGGCTGTTTCAATGCACCCTTATAGGGCCTGCCGTGAAATGGTATATAGAGATACCTAGGGGGGCATTCGATTTGTTCAATGACCTAGCGATGAATTTTCTTAACCACTTCCAGCTACCAATGCGTTACGACGTTGGTACTGAACTCTTGTTGACATTTCGGTAGGATAAAGCCACGCATATCTCAGACCATATCCAAGAGTGGCATAGATGGGAGAGGTTGATTGAAGCCTTTATACCACCGGAATTCCTCCTCGAATGGTTCCTTAAGTCGTTATTGCCTTATATAGCGAAGGATGTTTCTACATCTGGAGTGAAAAATGAGGAACAAGCCATTTTTAGGGGGCAGGAATTGGATTTGATTTATGCTCAATCTGGTTTGTTATATGAGATCATTCCCAATGCTCCGCGTTCTAGTTTCGACCCCAAAGTTAAAACTGGACCACATGCTGATGGCATTGTTGGTTGTGCGAGTGCTAAACCTACGGATTCAGTTGTGAAACAGGTCAGTCAATTGTCAATCAACCAATCTGCTTCAGGACAAGCCACGGCTTTGTCTCAACTCACCCAAATGGCGAGTGTGCTTTCAGTGCAATCGTCGGACCAGAAGGGTAACCAACAACCCAGAAGGAATAAAAAGAAGGGTAAGAGAAATCGTAAGGGTGGGAATAGGAATGAAAATGCTAATACTAATGACAGGAACACCCGTAATGCTGGGGGGGACAAGAAATCTAAACGTAAGGTTAAATTTCCTTGCAAGTTGTGTAAGGATGATCACCTCACTTACTTGTGCCCTTGTATCAATGAAGCCTCGAGATTGTTAGCATAGGGACCAGCTGTGCTGACTAACCGTTTGCCTCACAATCAAAACATGAACTCAAGGACCCATGATCAGTCTGGTGGTGATCAAGATCTACCGTAGGGTAGTGGTCATGGTTGCATTAACATGGTGCATGCTATGAAGGTTGTGGCCTGTGCGAAGGACTATGGTTCATCACAACCCAACCCAGGAAAGGAACCTGATCCACCAGGGACTCCTTTGCATATTGAAAAACCTGTGGATAAATCTGAAGTTGCACCTCACATTCCTAAGGGAGTCCTTAAGCGTTTGGGGCACAATCCTAATGCCCGAGCTACCCAGAACTATTCTGTTGTCGAGGATTTGGGCCACACTCCTTGTGCGATGTCTGCACTAGAAGTACTTTAGAGTTGTCCTTCGCAAAGGAAGGCTTTGCTTTCTGCCCTTGGTGTGAATTATGATAATTCTTCCTCTATGATTAAATTTGAAACCATAGGACTTCAGCCTCGCTTTCCTTACCATGTGTCTCTTTTGATTCATGTAGAATGTCTTAACATGACCGTCAAGTGCACTGTGATTGACGAAGGCGCTACTGCCTCTGTGATGTCTTTATCGTGTTGGAAGGGTTTAAGTTTCTCTGAGTTGTCTAAATCCACTACCATGTTGACTGCGTTTGATGGGAGATCATTTAGGCCACATGGAATCCTTCCTTCCCTTAAGGTCCGTTTGGGAGGGAAGACCGTCACGATAGAGGTCGAGGTGGTTGATGTGCCCCTTGACTACAATCTCTTGCTGGGTAGGAATTGGATGTACAGTATGCAAGCTGTAGATTCTTCACTATTTCACGTTGTATGCTTTCCATTTAATGGGAATATAGTTACGATTGATCAAATGTCATTCAAGAATCCATTGGTTACCGCATATTTGGGAGCTTCGATCCCAATTGTAGAGCACTCTCAGCCGACAACTGGGAGTGTGGGTGTGGGCAGGTATCCATCCCTCATGGGAAGCTTTAGTTGTCCTGCACCTGTCCTTATGATAGGGTCTAGTTCCAATGAGGCTTCGAAATCTATGATATCGGTGTCTTTTCGCACGAGTCATATGGAAGATCCTTGGATTCTTCCTACACTGAATACTTCAAGTGAGCCCATCGTGATGGACGTGCCTTTACCTGCAACTATGGTAGCTTATCAAGCTAATCTTGGATGTGTTGCAGAGCCTATTCCTTCCTCTTTGCAGACGGAGGAGGAGGACCCATATGTGTTTCCTACATGGGTAGTTCTGTCTTCTCATGTGCATGATTTCCTTGATAGTGTTTTTCCTTCATATGAAGTGATTATTGAGGCCATCTCAGGGGTTGAGCCACCTTGGGAAGAGTTGCATCATAGATCTTATTTTCTTCCCGAGCTTGACCGCTTGGAGCGTGAGGACTTTAGGGAGGTTCTTAGTGAGAGAATTGGTAGTCCCATGGTTCCAATAAGCTCTCCTGGTCCGATGGCTGATGGGAACATGGAGAATATATCTCCTAACATTCCTATCAATATCTCTTGCGATCCTGGCAGGATAGAGAATGTCTATATTGGGGTAGAATGTTCCCATGCTGAGATTCAAGAATTCACTGAGTTGTTTAAATAATTTCATGATATCTTTGCTTGGTCTTACGATGAAATGCTAGGTATCAACCCTCGCATTGTTGAACATGAGATTAAGACTTATCCCAATGCTAAGCCTGTTTGACAACGCTTGCATGCAGTGAATCCTAGGAAAGCACCCATGATTAAGGTAGAGATAGAGAAACTGTTGAAAGTTGGTTTTATCTATCCCATTCCCTTGACAGAGTGGGTTTCAAACCCCGTTCCGGTTGATAAGAAGCAGGGAGCGATCCGCATATGTACCAATTTCCATGATTTGAATCATGCCTGTCCTAAAGACAATTTCCCCACACCATTTATTGATCAGATTTTGGATGAGTGTGCGAGTAGCGAGATTTTTTCCTTTATGGATGGATTTTTCGGATACAATCAAATACAAATTAAACCCGAGGACCAACATAAGACCGCATTTATTTGTCCTTGGGGAACTTTTCCATATCAAAAAATGCCTTTTGGCCTTAAGAACGATGGAGCTAATTTTCAGTGGGCTATGACCTTGATATTCCATGATCTCAAATCGATTATCGAAGTGTTTTTGGATGAACTTGCTGCTCATTCTCGTATGAGAATGCGTCATTCCTATCATTTGATATTAGTATTTGAAAGGTGCCGCCATTATTTGGTCAGGTTAAATCCTCACAAGTGCATCTTTTGTGTGAAGTCTGGTCGCTTCTTAGGATTCATTGTTTCTAAAGAGGGTATAAGAGTTGACCCTTTGAAGGTTGAGGCAATACTTCAGTTGTCTCCCCTGAAAAACATTAAACATCTTCAATGTTTGTAAGGAATGGCAAACTTCTTACGAAGATTCGTTGTCAATTTTGCCAATTTGACTAGAGGCTATATGCGTCTTTTGAAGAAGGACACCACCTTTTGTTGGGATGAGCGAGCCCAGGAGTCCTTTGATGTGCTCAAGTGAGCCCTAGCATCAGACTCGGTGATTAGTCCCCCAGACTATAGCCGTGATATTCTACTTTATGTGGCCGCGTCCATGGAGACGATTGGTATGGTCTTGGTTCAAGAGGATGAGGAGCTCCAAGAGCATGTCATATACTATCTGAGCCGGAATCTTATTGACGTGGAGATCCATTATTCCCATGTTGAGAAGCTTGCCTTAGCTACCGTACATGTGGTTCAACGGTTGAGACATTATATTCTCCTTCACCAGACCTTGGTTGTAGCCCATGTTAATCCGTTTCAATTCATCCTCACTCGAAGGATGATTGGGGGAAAGTATAATAAATGGATTGTCATCTTGAAAGAATTCGATCTCAAGTTTGTTTCAGCAAAATCGAAGAAATCGTTAATTTTTACAGAGCTTATATCGGATTTCCCAAGCGAAGCCGAGGAGTTGGTTTGTGAAGATACATTTATCGATGAGCACATCTTCTTGATCTCAAATTTAGACCCATGGTATGGGGATATTATTATATATTTACAAACATTGAAGGTACCTACTCACCTCTCATGAGATGAACGAAAACGATTACGTCACGTATCCAAGAATTACCTCATAGTGGATAACACTTTGTACCACCGTGGGGTAGATTCCATTTTACGTCGTTGTTTAACTCACGAGGAGGTTGAGCTTGTGCTAAATGATTGCCATGGAGGGGCATGTGGTGGTCATTTATCTGGGCTTTCTACAGCCCAAAAAATCTTGAGAGTGGGTTATTTCTAGCTGTCGATTTATAAATATTGTGTAGATGTGGTCAAGAAGTGCCACCCTTGCCAGGAGTTTGCATGGAATATGCGCTCGCGACCTACCCCGTTACATCCCATCATCACCACCGGTATCTTCACTAAGTGGGGGCTTTATTTTATGGATTGCAATCCAGCTTCAGCTGGGGGGCATCATCATATCATAGTGGCTATTGACTACTTCACGAAATGGGCTGAGGCTATGCCTACAGTTAAATCTGATGGTGAGATAGCCACACACTTCATATTCAACCAGATTATTACTCGGTTCGGTATTCCGAAAGAGCTTGTCACTGACCATGGCTTGCACTTTCAGAATCGTATGATGGAAGAGTTGGCATCAAAGTTAGGATATAAGCAAGAGCATTCCTCCTCTTACTACCCTCAAGCGAATGGACAGGTAGAAGTAGTGAACAAATCACTCAAATCCATTCTCCAACAAACCATCGCACAAAGCAAGACGAATTGGCACATCATGTTATATCCTGCTTTGTGGGCTTATAGAATTGTTGTTAAGATTGCCACGGGTTTTTCTCCATATCAGCTTGTACATGGAGTGGAGTCAGTATTTCCGGTTGAGTGCGAGATTCCTTCTTTGAAGCTAGCCATAGAACTCTTACCAGACACTTCACCATTGGAGGAGCGTTTGGTCCACCTTGAGCAACTTGATGAGCAGCACCGAGATGCCTTGGTGGCTCTAGAAGTAAATAAGCATGGCGTTAAGGTCATGTACGATAAGTATATCCATCCAAGGAGGTTTAGAGAGGGAGACTTGGTCCTTTTGTGGGATCAACCGAAAGAACCCTTGGGGGCAGGAAAATTTAACCCCATGTGGCGTGGTCCTTACGTCGTTAAACGTGTGTTAGAGAAGGGCGCTTATGAGTTAGTGGATTATGAGGGAACGACCTTGGCAGAGCCTAGAAATGGGCTCTACCTTAAAAAGTACTATGCATGATTTTCAACCAAGGATGGTTATTGTATATTAATGAACAATTTTTCATAGGTAGGTCTTTTTCTTATGGTGATCGGGTTTGTGATTAGTTTCCATTTCTTTTGGCAGATGTTAATGGAATCTTCCACCTTCATAGGATTCGTGGATGGTGTGAGCCATCACACTCAATACTCAGCCTCTGCTGCTTGGGTGATTTATACTCCTATGGGTCAGGTATTGTCTTTAGGAGGCGTATGTTTACGACCCTCTTCAAACAATGTTGCTGAATATAGTGCCGTTATTGAGCTTCTATAGGATGCCATTTCATATGGTGTTCTGTCTCTGGAGGTACGACTTGATTCAGAGTTAGTAGTGTCAGAGCTTAATGGTTTGTACCATGTTAGAGATCCGACATTATTAAGAATATTCTTACGTGTGAGATTATTAGAATGGAAATTTAACAATATAACATACATACATGTTCCAAGAATTAATAATCAAGTTGCTGACTCATATGCTAACTACGTGTTAGATTGAATTTTATTTCATACACAATAAGCTCATCACAAACATAAAATTATTACACATGTAAATTAATAAATGGATCATCATAAATTTTTTTATAAACATCCAAAATGTGGTAATACATAGTTGGCATAATACAAAAATGGGGCTCTCGAGCCACCAAAATATAAATACACGGTAGTACAAAATGTATCACTCCTAGGTATCTAAGCCTGTGGAGGAGGAGGGGGGTTGTGATCGTGGAACACCACTACGGCTCTAGCTAGCCATCGAAATAGCCGCACCCATTCTCGTGGTACACCCACCACCTGGCGCTGCATGGCCTCAGGAAAGTATTCGACTTGCACCATGGGTACTCTGTGTGTCATTCTCATGAAGTTGGTATGAATTATTTGGAGTGTCCACTCCACTCCATACCTGTGATATCGTCTCCTCTTCCCCTCCGTCTATGATGAGGGAAGCCTTCAGGCCACCGTGGTCCCACATCTGCATGCATATGGTAGATGTCACTATGTATTGTCACCCAAAAACATGTCTTTTGATTCCACATAATCAGAAAACACAAAAAAAAAATTAAATAACTCAAAAATTTTACAAAGAGGGTCGAGATTCATTACCATTGTCACCGTATGCCGATCCTGGTGGTAGTGGTGTGTCCGGGTCTCCCCATAAATCTATCCCTACATAAGGGTAGTCATCGATGGTAACTAGCTGTCAACGCCACCATGGAAAGAAATCAGCTGGATAGGGGTTGGACACCCTACCTCCACCCAGTTTGCGCATCACATCTACCCAACGCCATTGGGTCAGATCTCGAACACTGTGTAGAGGAACGTCAACTCTAGGGCTCAATCCTAGAACACACTCAAAGAAAAATGTGCTCAGTATGCTGCTGAAACCGAAGTTTCTCACTCTGCCCATCTTGCACTCACTGAGTCGGTGTTTCATGTTGCCCAATAGTGCAGTGCTCAAATCGTACACAGTGGGTCTCATGTACTCCACTACATAGAACATCAGAGGCCATGAGGCTTGGTGGAGTGAAGCTAAGCCTGCTATCCTACCCAATGTCAGTAGGATGGCCTTTAGGCCCAGCACCTATATGGAGTTAGTTGGCATCTGACTCCCCACCTTATCCATGTCTAGATAGCAGTACAATGCAATGTACTCATCTAAAGTCAGGCCACCTCCGGGCCCACGAGAGCGTAGGTTCACCACTTCCCCCCGTCCTGAAAGTCCAGTAATAAAATATATGTCCTCCACTTCTATGGTGAGGGACATCCCGTCTAACTGGAACGACTCTGAGTCTGGATCCCAATAGTGCACCAACATCTGCAACAGTCTTGGTTTGGCTCTAAAGCCACCAAGACACCAAAAATTGTAAAGCCCGCATGCACGTAACGCTTGTTGAGCCATTAGATCTTCCCTTACTGCCTCTTCTACATCACCATGTTCACGTTCTCTCCATTCTAGGACCATCCTACACATAAAATTTGAGTTTGATCCATTATAACACTTAAAAATCATTGAGCGCGGCCGCATATGCAACTGTTTGCTAAACAACCGCATATGTACGCGACTTTGAGGGTGTTTTCCGTGTATATCCAGCCCTATACGCAGAAAAACCCTCGATTTCCACATGGGACGTGGTGCGCATATTAGACTGGCCTAGGATCCTAAATACACCATGGAATTTGACAAAATTTGCATCAAAACGAAAGAGTACAGCATGGGTAAGTACCTGGAAAAAACGGTAGTGGATTCCACTGGCTGGATCTCCTGGAATAAGCTGTTGAAGTTCTGAGCTCAATTGGGTAAAAATTTCAAATGTTTTATAATGTTTTGAATTTTTTACTATTTATAGAAATTTTTGAAAATTTTTACCCCCTTTTCTATAGTTTGGACCATTTCTAATCCGTTTGGACCATTTTTGGACTAATTTATGATGTAGGAGCCCTTTTTGAGCGTCGTTTTGGCCGTTGGATTGACCTGTTTGTGCCGATTTCAGGTGTCATGTCTAAACTGGCATATAGATTAGGTTTCATCACTGTTTGCATTTTTGCATGATCTTATGACCATTTCATTATAGCCTTAGGTACGAACCCACTCTATTATGTCACGGAACCTTCTTGCTGTTTTAGAAGTGGCATGATATGAGTGGTAGAGCTTGACCTTACATGGGTACCCCAGTTAGCGCCTTATTTGCATTTGGTGCCCATGTCGACATTTTGTCCCTTAGGGTGTTAGAGTCCATTGTATAGTATTGCCATGACATTTCGCAAGAGCCTCATACTCCTCTTGATCTTTTGCCAGCCTATTTCCCTCAGGACTCCCTTATGCAAGTTGTAATTGCATTATCATGAGCTTTTCCTGCCTTGAGCCTTATGCCAGCTTTCCTGACTTTGAGTATCAGCCATATTGCTCGAGCTTGTCTCATGTCTAACCTTGTAGAGCCATTTTATATAACCTTTGCATCTTGATTCCCTATTTTTATCGAGAGGGGACTTTCCCCCGAGTGTCGCTATCCTACACATGTATCCTTGCATTGAGCATAGGTATGTTCCACTGCTTGGAACTAGTTTGTTTTCCCATTATGACACTCATCTCCTCCTAGTCTGTAACTATAAAGCAATTTTATTCTTTTTCAAGCTTTTTAAATATTTGAAAAAGTCCAAAAAAATTAAAAAACCAAAAAGCCAGACAAGGAAAGATGTTATCTTTTGGCAGCTGTCGAGTTGTGTCGCCTTAGAACAGAGCACTGTATATCACATCCGTTGGTTGGGTTTATAGTTTGAATTTAGGACCTGTACTTGTTTATTTGAGTTTATCTCCACCGACTGGTTAAGCTTCCAGTCCCTATGGAGCCTCTGTTGATGCCTCCTGTGTCGCAGAGATGTCCCAATTTTGTATATCAAGTCTATGCTACCTTTATTCAGTCACCATTCACCGTTATGCTCTTGTTCAAAGGAAGTTGAAACCTGAGTCAGTCATTCCTCAGTTATCTTGACTTTGCATGTCGGCCATTCCCGGTATAGTTACTGGTTCGTGCACCTTATGATCGAGTCCTTCCACATTATACAGCTTTGCTGAGTACCTCATGTTGGATGATGGGGGATTCCTTAATGCCCTCCTTCCAGTATATTTCATCCCATTGACTTTAGATCATTTATTCTGGGATTGGAATCTAGAGTCATTTTTGAGTGCCTTGAGACTTGTAGTCATCAGTGGCAGGTTCTCTCTCCATCGACAGTTTTTGGGAATACATCAATGTCCCCTGATCGATGGATCCTCTCAAGTGTTTGACCTCAACACATTTATTCACACTTGTTAGTTTGCACTCTAGTACCTTGATTCCCATTATCATTATCGGTGGGTGATCTTGCGTCTGTTAACGATATACATCAATGACCGGTAATCAGACGATGGACTACTATGTTCGAACTTGACACCTCTATTCACATAGTAGGACTTGTACTCGTAGCGGTTTGTGTAGAAGACCTTCTAGATTGGTGGAATCTCTTATATGCTACCTCCTTGATCGTGCCAGTGTTCATGATATTTTAGCTCTCGTGACTTGATTCTAGTATGTGTCAGACATTTCCAGCTATTATGGAGATCTTGATCCATTGTACATCTTCAGCCATTATGGAGATCATGATCCTTTGTATATCTTCATCATGGAGATTCTGATCTATGTATATTGTACGTGGCGATGACCACTTATGTCATATTTTGTATCATGCCTATTCATGGCCATTGTACTCTTATGTATCTGGGACTGCTATATGTATTTGTAGTTATGTGCAGAGTTGTATCATTGTACTATGCTGATTGGGTGGCTGGTATTCCATTTGGGATTCTTCATCACTCCACTTCTGGGATGGACTTATAATGTATTTCGACCATCGTATGACCCCTCTGACCTCACACATTAGGGGGCATCTGTTATAGCTGATTTTACCACACCAGGTGAATCACACTTGTATGGCCTTCCCCTGTCCCTCTATAGACTCCTTAAACCCCTTGGACCATTTTTTGTCCTTTGATGTTTCCTAGACCATCCCTAAAAACATGTGAAAATTGATATACGCAACTTTTAAACCTTTTATCACGTATATACGTGGGTTTGACCCCTAAAACTGTGTACATCGGGATGTGTACAAAAGCCAAATCCTTTTGGAGTTTTCCTTGACATGGATCCGACTCACTTGTCTCATGGCCTTCCATATGCCTTGAGATTGCTCAGATTCAACCTTTCATTTCCCC
>LPNX010743594.1:55609-136679 GCA_001517045.1 Pseudotsuga menziesii | reverse complement strand
ATTTTATCCATGGATGATTTCAAATGCTTATACGTTGTTGATTATATATTCTAGAGTAGATCTAACACCAATATATATAGTATGCTTGTCTTGTTTACTTTTTGTTGAGGAAGTGATTCATCAATTCAAGCTGAAGTTGGAAAGCTCAACAGGGATCTACTTCAACCATCCGGAACAAGGTACGAGTTCTGATCCTTTAGTGTTAGATATTTTATTTCTCTTACATATTGGAAAGGATTGATTTCTGGAGTTAAGTTGTCTGTTGTGGTACCCCAAGCCATAGGAATTTCTCTTCGTAACAGGCGATGATCATGACTCTAAGGGGTCGTGTGATGGACTGGTTTATGAAGTACTTCATAGTACCATTAGGAGCACTCTAGAATACCCTTGAGGAGATAAGGGCTGTGATGATCTCTGAGTTCAGAAAACCTAAATTTGAGTCGCAGTGTGTCACTGAGATCAAGGATATAAAAGAAGAATTGGAAGAGACAGTATGGGACTTTGACCAAAGATTTAAAACTTTGATGGCCAAAGTAAGTTTCCAAATGTCAAATGTTTAGCATAAAGAGTGGTTCATTGCTATGTTGTTACCACATATCTGAGGGTTGTTGATGCAACACAATATCGAGTCATAAACTGAAGTACTGGAATTGGAAATGAAGCTGGAGGCCTCGCCAATCGGCGATGGTGCCGTAGGGATGGTGCAGATCTAGTCACAGTTGGCTAATTTGACGATACAGCTTTAGGATATCAAAAAGGGAAAGGAAGTGCAGGAAGATTTGTGGTCCACAAAATGAAGAATGGATGGACACACCAAGGATAATTTTCCAACCTTCATGAATTATATCTCATCTGGTGCACCGAACCCATTAAATGGCCAGGGGATACCTTGGTGTCGCATATGCTAGTTTAGAGGGAATCACAACGAGGAGTGTTTATATTTGCAAAAGGTAGTAAGTACCCCGACAAACCTCTTTTGTAAATTCTGTAAGTCAATAGGACATGAAGAGAAATATTGCAGAGCATACTAGCTCTTGAAGGAAAATACGGTAGACACATACTTGATGAAGAATGAGGGGCTGGCTCATATTGAACCCACACAAGCATCGTATCATCCTGCGCAGTTCCCACCCACGCATTATCAGAACCAATATCAGCCTAAGTATGCACCACAACAACCATATGCACAACAAAATCACTATCATCCACATTACCAGTAGAATCAATACCCCCCACAACAACCACACCCTCAGGGAAGGGGTGGAGAAAAATTCAGAGGTAGAGGAAGTGGAGGAGGATTTGGTAGAGGGAGAGGTCAGGTTACCTGCTATAACTGTGACAACCAGGTCACTATGCTAGATATTTCCTAGAACCTATGAAGACATGTTCATATTGTAAGGGATAGGATCATAATGTGGAGCAATGTCCACAGTTGATTGCAAAGTGGCAGGCTAGGATCATCACAGGTCCTACTCTTGCACATAATCCAAATCCAAATCCTAACTGAAATGTCTAGATGATTTTCGCAGAACCAAGGGATCCAAATGTTGTTGTCATAACATGAGGAGGTGTTACGACCAGATCCGATCAGGAAGCTTTGAAAGAAGAACTGCAGTCGCTGGTATGACCCGTGGTGTAGAAGAAGGTTTCGTTTGACATCCAAAAATAGAAGCAAGTATTCATGGACGTAGTGACCAGTGTTTGTGGATCTAGAAGAACCATTGAAATCAGAAGAAGTCATGGATATGCCTGAACGATTCCAGCACATCTTCCAAAAGAAGGCCCCACAAAAGGTTAGTAAAATTAAAACCTTTCTGTCAAGTTTCTTAGAGCTAATACAAGATAAAGACACCATCACTGAACTATAAGAAGTGATAGAAGAAACACCAGAAGATCCACAACCTAAGAAAAGAGTTAACCAAGTCGAAAATAAATTCAAAACTGGGCGCGAGTTAAGAATGACTACGTAGATAGGATATTATGATATGGGCTATATCATTTTAGACCTGGGTTCTAATGTCAATATTTTGACGTGACAAACTTGGGAAAGTATGGGTAAGCCATGCTTGGACTGGTCTCTTGTCCAGTTATGACTTTCCAACCAGGTGAAGGTCCTCCCAATTGGTAGATTGTGTCAAGTCCCTGTTGACATTAAAGGATTGTGAACATTTGCAGACTTTCAGGTCATTAACACTGTTGATCACACAAATCCATATCTCGTGCTACTAGGAATAGATTGGGCCATAGATAATCAGACCATTATCGATTTAAAAAAAAGGATACTCTCATTCAAGGACAATGAAATGCGATTAGTATTGCCCATTGATCCTCTGGAAGGACAGAGATATGTTGAACATGTCTATAATGAAGGATAGGGTGACTATCTCGATCAAATCTACAATGTCATGGCTATGCAATAATATTATATCAATTCGACAACAAATGGCAACCTGAGTTGGAAGAGTAGTAGTTCCTACACATATGACTCAGGGAAGCCTTGAAAAATTGGCAAAATCGGTTACATGAGGTCTCTATGAGGAGGTGTGGGAGGATTACAAGGTCTGTGTGATGGGTGGAAAATAAAGTAAGAGAGATTCCTACCTACAAGGGTTTACCTAACCTTGCGACATTCCTCACCGAGTTTGAAGGACTCATCATATAGTCGCAACGCTTATCCACGCTAGATCATGTACTGAAGGCTACTCCTGCTAGATGGTGGGGTACACACAAGCAGTTCATAATAAAATGGACACAATGCAGAAGATTGATTGAAGCTAGATCCGGTGAAGAAGTCACCACAGTAAGTCATAAGCACACAGGATTGTTGAGCCCTGTTGAGCACATAAATCAGTGTCGCACTGTATTTACAACATACCTGCACCAGGAATGGGTCTATCATTTAATTCATACATTATAAATGACACCTAGAAGCTGGTAGACGTCTATGGAGTTGCAACAAGGTACTCAGGATTGGGACGAAGTAGCCGAACAGTTCATGCACACATTTGAGTTTGATGATGATAAACCTACAATTGATGTTGTGCTTAAGATAATCAAAGAACAAATATTTTCTCAAATCCCTGTAGAGAAGGCAAATCCCCACCAGAACAGTGCGACCATCCAGCAATGGATGGCCTGTTACAACCTAACAGGAGATCCATATGATGATCCCACTAACATAAAAATACCAAAATCAGAATGTACACACGCAGTAGAAGGAAGTGGAATTTCGAGCGACCAACTCTTGAAGCCGGTGAAAACTAGGAAAGTAAACATTGGGTCACCTAAGAACCCGGAGTTCTCCAATATAGGAGATTATTGGGATGAAGAGATAGTCACGGAGATCACATAATTTCTGCATGAATACTACGACCTATTCCCTACCAACTTTTCATAGATGAAGGGAATAGTAGGAGATTTGGGGGAAATGAAAATACCCCTATGACCAGATGCTAAACCCAGTCGGCAGTGACCTTATAGGTTGAACCCAAGTGTTATCACTCCAGGAAACTCCTCTAGGTTGTAGCTCGAGGATGGCTGGTAACTTACAATGTTTTTTTGGGTTTTCAGATATGGGTCAAGTCAGTCGACCTATGTAACCTTTCTACTCTCAAGGCATGCATATAACTCACTCGTTTACAAGGCTTTTAGTTTCAATTTGCTCAGAAGTTCAACAATAAGGTGCAGGGATGGAGAACTCACCAGGATGGCAGACTTACACACATAACACATGCATATAAATGGCTAAATCCTACTGAGGAGGGTATTTATAAATAAAATATCACTAATAAACCAATAGGCTGACAGCTATCAACTTTTTAATAAATCTGAAAATGACCTAAATGCATATCCAGGCATAAACACAGTAAAGAAAGAGATGATGGCTAAACAGATCACAACAAAAGAGCTTATATGATGAATAAGTAAAATGAAAAGCTTGAATGCATTATTGACTCACAAATCCCTGAAGTTGAACCTTTATTATAAAATCAATCATGGGCTTTATAGCCTTCTACAAAAATGACAGATCTTGAAACTTCGATCTGTTTACACAAAAAATACTCAGAAGTGCTAGTTTTTTCAGATTAGGGTTTCAAACCCTTGCTAACTATTTGTCTATTTATTGTGAATATCTAGTTCACTGAGTGAATTTTTAATAACTGAAGTGGTCACTGATAATCACCACTGCTGGTTCACTGTGAAATTGCCACCAACAACCAGTGTCTCGGTGTTTAACTGAAGTGACCTTTCTTGTTTAATCCGCCATATTTTATACCTTACCACCGCGGTCGCTGATCGGAAGCTCTGCCTTCTAACACATCGACGCCCTAGACTGGAATGCTGCCGCTGTTTCAGAGGTGAAACGACCTAGTTTTATTGCTGTCAAAAGTCGTTTGTCAAAGGAATTGGGGCATTAGTCCTCTACGCCACCGATGGAAAGTATTGTTTTTTGGTGATGCACGTAACAATTATGCCACCATTGTTTCGAAGGTGAAAAGACCTAGTTTTATCGCTATCGGAATGATTTTTGTCATTGATTGGAGGCCTTGTCCGTTGCCTCACCGACACTGTGGAGCTGCTTAGCTTTACCTCGGCGATCGGTAGCCCTTAGTCCTTCTGATCGCCGATGAGTCTGTATTGTCCCGGAACCCGTAGTCAGTCGGTATCCCACCATTGCGGCTCCTTAGTGGACTATTGTGCCGAAGATTAGTGTTTTCTAGTTCTGATGTGTAGCCCTTAGTCCTTTCGATCGTCAATGATTTTCTTTTGATTGATCGGAAGCCTTAGTCAGTCTGCCTCCCACCATTGCGGCTCTTTAGTGGACTATCTCACCGATCTGTAGCCCTTAGTCCTTCTGACGCCGATGATTTTCTATTGATTGATCAAAAGCCTTAGTCAGTCTGCCTCCCACCGTTGTGGCTCCTCAGTGAACTAGCTTGCTGATGGTTTAGTGTTTTCAAGTTCCAAACTAATTTCATCGCTATCGGACGTCAGTAGAAGTTTGAATCGGAGCTTTAATTCATTATGCCGCTGACATTGTGGAGATGCTTAGCTTTAACCTCGCCGATCCATAGCCATTACTTCTTCTGATCGCCAAAATTTCCATCTGATCGCGGAACCTGTAGTAATTCTGTCTTCCACCATTTCGGCTCCTTATCAAGTAGTGGTTCTGATTTCTGATACTTGACTTCGGCAGCATTTAGTTCTTCATATCACCGACATTTCAGAACCTTTCAACTTTTCCTCACCGCTACGTTGTCTTTAGTTCTTTCGATCACTGAAATGTTCATCTGATCGCGGAAGCCGTAGTCTACAAGTCTGTCAGTGGCTAATGAGATATTTCTGATCCTTACCCAAGCTACCGCAGCTACAACTTTGTGAAATTTTTATCAACAACAGAGGCTTTCAAAATTGTTAGTGACATTCATATCCCTCATTGTGTGAATAAAATTATTCATATGAAAATAAATTTATTTTGGGAGATAACATCTAGCTCCTACTTTGGGATGGGAACCTCCCTGTGAGGTCCCAAGAACCCTAGACCAAAATGCCTTTCCCTAAAAGAAACTAAGTAACTTAACACTAGATTTTATTGTTCCATTGGGCATGGAGTCTTATTCTGAAAGAAAAACAACCTACAATCTACTATTTTACAATTATAAGGCCTCAGAGCCTTAAATAAAATAGAGCTTCAAGAACCGCCCATTTACTGGGCCATCAAATACCTCTTCACCTTCTAGACTCTTCAATTTGAAGGTTTTATTCTTATGTACCTGGGATATCACAAAAGGGCCAATCCACAAAGAGTCAAATTTTCCATGTTTCCCCTTGTCCTGTCTGACAACATCCCACTTGAGGACCCAATCTCCGACCTGGAAGTTGTTTGCCTTTGCTCTTTTGTCAAACATGCCCTTTAGCCTCTGTTGATGAGCTTCTGATTTTCCTATAACTTGCTCCCTGATCTACTGTAACTCCACCAAATCCATCATCCTTCTCAGCATATCATTTGGTTCATCCTCCTTTTCCTGAAAGAAATTTTCCACTGGAAGGATGAGCTGGATAGGAAAGATGGCCTCAGTGCCATAAACTAGTTTGAATGGAGAAGTCCCTATGGATCTTTTGTCTATCACCCTATCAGCCCATAAAGAAAACTTAAGCTTTGAATCCCAGCTTTTTTGATTTGTCTCTAGCAATTTCCTGATGATTCTGACTAAGCTTTTGTTGGATGACTCAGCGAGGCCATTGCCTTGTGAGTAATAGGATGCGGAGTGCACCAGTTGAATACCCATCGATTCACACATTTTAACTAATGCCCTAGCCTTAAAAACTGGTGCATTATCAGTTACTAACCTTACTTGGAAACCAAACCTGCTGAAGATGTTCTCATATAAGAATCTCATGATGACTTGATGAGTGGCATTTCTGGTGGGCACTGCTTCTATCCATTTGGTAAAGTAGTCAGTGGCTACTAAGATCCATTTATGCTGTCCATTGGAAGATGGATTTATTTCACCTATGAAATCCAGACCCCATTGCTTGAAAGGCCCATTCACTGTAACAGGCCTAAGGGGCAAGGATTTGAGCTGTTTCTTCCCTATAAATATTTGACATTGGTCACAGGCCCTTACAAAATTGAACACATCAGCAAAGAGGACTGGCCAATAATAGTCTGCTCTTAATATATTGTGGGCTATGGTTTTCCAGTAGTGGTGGCCTCCACATGTACTGGAATTAAAGTGATGCATGACCTGCTCTGCTTCCTCTTTATCTAGACACCTTAACAAAATTCTAGACTAATCCCTCCAATACAACAATTTGTCAATTATGCAAAACTTAACATATTTCAACTTAAGAGCTCATGCTTGGTTAGGAGTAAGATCAGGAGAAACTTCTAATTTTAGTAAAAATTGAATGATATTTGAGTACCACTCACATGAAGATATGTTCTCAGCTACTGATGGACTCTTATTCTGATCTTGAATTACTTTTGTTTCAGCTGCTACCATAGCCTGCACCTTTACTGATCTGACACATGTGAAATTTATTCCCATTAGTTCACAGTTTTCTTTGGCCATGAGTTTGGCCAGACCTAATCCCTTTACTAGCTTGGTGGGTTTCACCTCTACATCAAACTCAATGATTTTGGCAATCCATTTAGCTCTCTTCCCATCAATGTTAGGCTGAGTCAAAACATCCTTCACAGTAGCTGAAGGGACATATGCAATGACCTTTGCATGGAGAATGTAGATTCTGAAAGTCTTCAAAGATTTTATGAGAGCATAAGCCTGCTTCTCAATTGAGTCATACTTCAGCTCAACATCTGTTAGGGTTCTGCTGAAGAAAGCAATTGGATGATCAAGACCTTCATTATTCTTTTGTAATAGTACAACTACCACTGTGTCATAAGATGCAAAAGAGAAAATGTAAAAACCCTTGCTGTAGTTGGGACTAATCAGGGTTGGGGCCTCCATGATGGCTTTCTTAATGTCTTCAAAAGAGTTTCTTGCTTGGTCAGTCGACTTTATTTCTGCATCCTTTTTTAGCATGACTGTTATATGCTTTACCAGCTCAGAGAAATTTGGAATAAAATTTTTGACAAAGTTTATCTTGCCTAAAAAGGACTGAATGTCTCTTTTTGACCTTGGTATTGACAGTTTTTGGATTGCTTCCACTCTTACCAGATCGATCTTTACACCTTCAGCTGAGACTATGTGGCCTAGGAGCTTTCCTTCATTGAGTGTAAACTGGGACTTCTTGGGGTTCAGTGATATTCCATACCTTCTGCACTTCAGAAATACCTTCCTTAAATGCTGCAAGTGGTCATGATGGATATGAGAGTAAACTGTTAAATTATCCAAATATATCAGCACAAATTTATCTTTTAGCCCTACAAAAGCTAGGTCCATGGCTCTCTGAAAAGTAGCCCCAGCATTCATTATCCCAAATGGCATTTTAGCATACATGAAGGTGCCCTAGGGGGTGGTAAAGGCAGTATTCTCTTGGTCATTTGGGTGCACAACAACTTGGTGGTATCGAGAGAAGCCATCAAGGAAGGACATGACCCTGGTCCCCGAGACTTTCTGCAGTAGATGTTCCATCTTGGGCAGTGGATAGTTGTCTTTTTTGGAACACTTGTTCAGGTTTCTAAAGTCTACACACAACTTTATTTCTCCATTTTTCTTTCTTACCACTACTAGATTTGCAATCCACTTGGAGTACCTGAGGGGAATTATGATCTTGGCTTTAAGGAGCTTGTGGATCTCTTTTTCAATCACTGGTAATAGGAGAGGGCTGATGGGTCTTAGCTTCTGTTTAAAAGGAATGGTGTCCTTCCCCAAAGGAATTATGTGTTGGATGATATTGGTGTCATAATTTTTTAGGTCACTATACTCCTAGGAAAAAACATCAGCAAACTCTTTTATCAAGCTGCAAAATTTAGACTTTTGATCAGCATTCAACCTAGTGGAAAGATTTATTAGTTTAGGATGGCTTTGGATGCCTATGTTTTGCTCTTGGATAGCAGGGTCTAGCTCCATTTTAGTAGGCTTGAGAGGGATGTCATTGTGATCAAACAGTTCTTCTAGTGGTACTAGACCTTGGGTTATGTAGTTGCTGGGAAATTGCACAATATTGTGCTCAGTCACTATATCTTTTAACTTGAGCTGCTTGGATTCCTCCATGTTAAGGTTTTCCTGGTATATGTGTATGTCAGAGAATTCATCTACTAACTAAAGGAATTTACTAAGCTCCTCATCATTCTCAAACACCCTCCAAAATTTTACATTGTCTGGTAGAGAGGGTCTGTACTTGACCTGAATATCATAGCTGAGCTTAGGGGGTAGAGGAGGAATGAATAGACTTGCATAGATGGTTAGGGAATCAGCTAGGTGATTCAAATCCCTAGGAGTATATGACAGTTCAAAAAACATAAAGGAGTCTCTGAGTTTCCATACCTTGTCCCTGTAGGCCTTCAATCTAATATTTTTTGTCTGAAAAGTGTTGTTGACCTGCTGTATGATGAGGTATGCGTCTCCAAAAAATTTCATGCACATGATCCCCATCTCCTTGGCCGCTTCAACTCCTAGCAGTAAGGATTCATATTCTTCTACGTTGTTTGTGGTTTTGAAATTGAGCTAATAAGACAGGTGAATGTTTTCCTTACATGGGGAGATTAGGACTACGCCTGCGCCTACTGAGCTTTGAGTGCTAGCCCTATCGAAATACATGGTCCAGATCGTTGTTGTGACTTCTTCAGGCTGTGGATGGGTGGGCTTAGTGAGATGAACTGATGTCTGCTGATTATCATCTATTTGCAAAATACAAGACCCAAAATCGGTGTCCACCGTGTAGATGGGGTGATTTACTGAGCGACTCTCATTGCTTATAATGTATGCTAGCTGATTTTCCCTGTATAGCCTCTTAGTCTCCCCTCCAAACATGGGAATGGTGGTATACGTGAGATCCATCTGAAGGGTACCACCTAGTCTTTTGCTCCATGACTGAGATAGCAAGAGGCCAAATGTTGGAGGAATATCAACCACTACAATGTCCATCATTACGCTTTTCGAAGGTAGCTGAGTTAAATTTACAGCAAGGTCTTTTATGAGGCCCAAGCACTTGACCTTCCTGGAGTCAAAGGAGAATAAATCATGGTAGGGCTTGGTGATGTTGAGGCCAATCTCATCCATCACAGCCTTTGGAATTATGTTATGAGACGCTCCTAAATCCAGCAAACGGTTATGGAGGATTTTATCATGGATGTTCAAGGATATATAGAATGGTGGGTAGGAGTGCTTTAGGTCTTCGATCATGGGGACCAGGGTTACAAAAGGATTATCGTATTGTAGGTTCACCAAGTCAGTGTCAATGTGCACCTTGGGCTGAAGGGAATTCAGAATGGAGGTTTTAAATGCATCATACTTCATCAACTCAATTAAAGGGAAAATGATTTTCAATTTTTGAATTTCAGACTCAAGGTTGAAAGAATAATGCAGCCTATCTGGAAACCTTACCTCATGAGCTATAGGTTTGAGTTGGACTTGATCAGGTGTGGATGAAGGTGCTGGTTTATGCAATGCTTTGGATGGGACAACCACTTTCTTTGGTAAAACAACAACCTTTTTAGCCGGTGCAGCAGGATGCTTGACAGGTACAACATTCTTCTTGAGGGGAGCAACCAACCTAGAACTCAGTTGGTAACATCCCTGACCATCAGCCTGATAGACAACCTCTTCAGTGATCTGCTCATCAATAAGGGCTTCCTCATATTTTTCCTATGTCAGAAAAGAATAGTCCACCTCATCCTCTATGCAGTGGATATTGTATTCAGCTTCTCCTTCTTCTTCAATGAATTTTGGCTCTTCTTCTAATACAACATTTTGAAATGGAGCTCTTATCCTCTGGTCTTCCCATTGATTTCTCTCCCTTCCGAGAATCCGAACAAGGGGGCTTCCTGTTCTATAAGGAACAAAATTTGGGTTTCGAGGAGCAAAGTCACTTGGCCCCTTACACCTCACCGGCAGATGTCCTTGGTCCTTCAATTTAGATATTTCAATAGTGAGGTTATCTAAAATTTTGGCCATTTTTTCAATCTTGTTCTCTGATGCAGAAGCCCCACTATAGTTTGCTAGCTACTTTCTCTTGTCTACCTTCCCTTTGACCTTCTAAGATACCATAATGTTTGACTCTACCTTTAGGGCAGCATCCTGCATGAGTGATAAGGAGGCATACCTCCTTTCTCTGAGAAGTAAGTAGAAGTCAGAGTCAAAGGAATTTGCATAAGTTATCATAGCTGAGGTATCGGTGGGATTAATCTCAGTGGGGATCTTGCTGTACATGTTGTTGAATCTCTTGGTAAAGTTGGAGATAGACTCACAATTTTCTCTTTTCAGGTTGCTGAATTTTGTGATATAGTAGAGGTTGTCTCTCCTCTCTCCCAAATGTTTTAGGAAAATGTCATCTAGGTCCTCTAAGCCTGCCACTGACCTAGCAGGCAGTTCCTTAAACTACTTCCTAGCCTGGCCATCTAGGCTTTGCACAAAAACCCTGGTCCATACATCTTCTTGTTCTATGTTAATATTTTCAACATAGCTGTAAAAATCCTCTAGATGTTCTTCAGCCGTGAAATCCCCCTCCCCTATAAAATTAGGCATATACTTGAGATAATCCTCAGTAGGCATGGCTGCGAGGGGATTTGGAAAAATTAGGGGTGCATACCTAGCTACCAGGATCCTTTCCATCTTGGTCAATTGAGGGGTAGCCATATTGGAAATGGGTATGGACAGGGTTGTGGAAGGCAGTGCTGATGAAGATACTTGCTGAGAAGGCGGTGGTATAATTATCCCAGTGGAGTCACCAGGGATGGATATTCACAAGCAGCAGTGCTTGAAGATGCCCACCTCCTATATTTTTCTGATGTATCTAAAAATTCCTGGGAATTAAGATTTTCAGCAAAAGAAATAATAGCAGAGATATTTCTTGAAATACCTGATGTAGCTTTTTGTGCAGTACTGCTGGTTTGTCTTAGTAAAGCCCTAGCTTTCCTCAAAATTTCTTCTGGATCTGAAACAAGTGTTGCTGGTGGCCCCTTTGGGTTTGCTTTGGTACTTGGTCTTCTTGAAGCCACCTTATATCAATGGAGTCACCAGATAGATGATTACAACCATAATAATGTCCAAGCTTTTTCTATCATCAAAGCATGGATCTATGTCGTCTCCCAGGGAAGCTTAGATTCAATATCCTCTCCCCGGCAACGAAGCCACTTTGTTATCACTCCAGGAAACTCCTCTAGGTTGTAGCTTGAGGATGCCTAGTAACTTACAATGTTTTTTGGGGTTTTCAGATATGGGTCAAGTCAGTCAACCTATGTAACCTTTCTACTCTCAAGGAATGCATATAACTCACTCGTTTACAAGGCTTTTAGTTGTAATTTGCTTAGAAGTTCGACAATAAGGTGCAGGGATGGAGAACTCACCAGGCTGGCAGACTTACACACATAACACATGCATATAAATGGATAAATCCTGCCAAGGATGGTATTTATAAATAAAATATCATTAATAAACCAATAGGATGACAGTTATCGGCTTTTTAATAAATCTGAAAATGACCTAAATGCATATTCAGGCAGAAACACAGTAAAGAAAGAGATGATGGCTGAACAGATCACAACAAAAGAGCTTATATCATGAATAAGTAAAATGAGAAGCTTAAAAGCATTTTCGGCTCACAAATCCCCGAAGTTGAACCTTTATTATAAAATCAATCATGGGCTTCATAGCCTTCTACAAAAATGATAGATCTTGAAACTTTGATCTGTTTACACAAAAAATACTCAGAAGTGCTAGTTTTTTCAGATTAGGGTTTCAAACCCTTGCTAACTATTTGTCTATATATTGTGAAGATCTAGTTCACTGAGCGAATTTTTAATAACTGAAGTGGTCACTGATAATCACCACTAATAGTTCACTGTGAAATTGCTGCCAACAGCCAATGTCTCAGTGTTTAACAAAAGTGACCTTTCTTGTTTAATCCGCCAGATTTTCTACCTTACCGCCGTGGTCGCTGATCGGAAGCTTTGTCTTCTAACACATCGATGCCGATATTTCGGAGGTGAAACGACCTAGTTTTATTGCTGTCGAAAGCCATTTGTCAAAGGAATTGGGGCATTAGTCCTCTATGCTGCCGATGAAAAGACTTGTTTTTCACCGAAGTGTGTAACTGTTATGCCACCGCTGTTTCGGAGGTGAAACAACCTAGTTTTATCGCTATCAGAATGATTTTTGTCATTGATCGGAGGCCTTGTCCATTGCCTCACCGACATTATGGAGCTGCTTAGCTTTACATCGTTGATCTATAGCCCTTGGTCCTTCTGATCACCTATGAGTCTGTATTGTCCCGGAACCTGTAGTCAGTCGGTCTCCCATCGTTACGGCTCCTTAGTGGACTATTGTGCCGACGATTAGTGTTTTCAAGTTCTGACGTGTAGCCCTTAGTCCTTTCAATTGCTGATGATTTTATTTTGATTGATTGGAAGCCTTAGTCAGTCTACCTCTTTCCATTGCGACTCTTTAGTGGACTATCTCACCAATCCATAGCCCTTAGTCCTTTCGATTGTCGATGATTTTCTATTGATTGATAGGAAGCCTTAATCAGTCTTCCTCTCACTGTTGCGGCTCCTCAGTGAACAGCTTGCCGCTGGTTTAGTGTTTTCAAGTTTTGAACTAATTTCATCGCTATCAGAGGTCAATAGAAGTTTAAATCATAGCTTTAGTTCATTATGCCACCGACACTGCGGAGATGCTTAGCTTTAACCTTGCCGATCCGTAGCCATTACTTCTTCTGATCGCCTAAATGTCCATCTGAACGTGGAACCCGTAGTAAGTCTGTCTTCCGTCGTTTCAGATCCTTATCAAGTAGTGGTTTCGATTTCTGATACTTGACTTCGGTGGCATTCAGTTCTTCATATCATCGACATTTCAGAACCTTTCAGCTTTGCCTCACCGCTACATTGTCTTTAGTTCTTCCAATCGTCGAAATGTTCATCTGATCGCGGAAGCTGTAGTCTACAAGTTTGTCGGTGGCTAATGAGATATTTCTGATCCTCGTCGAAGCCACCACAGCTACAACTTTGTGAAATTTTTATCAACAACAGAGGCTTTCAAAATTGTTAGTGACATTCATATCCCTCATTGTGTGAATAAAATTATTCATACGAAAATAAATTTATTTTGGTAGATAACACCAAGGTATAAGGAAAAAGTAAAAACAAAATTGGATCACATGCTCGATGCAGGAATCATTGAACTTGTCGAAGAATCAGAGTGGATCATCCCTATAGTGATCCATGATAAGAAAACAATAGGTGAAGTTAGGATCTGTGTCGACTTAAGGAAGCTGAATGATGCATGCTTGCACGATCCATTCCCAACACCATTTACAGATGAAGTAATTGAAAGCGTTGGTGAACAAGAGATGTATTCATTCACTTATGGATTCTCTGGATATCATTAAGTCAAGATTACATTGGAATATCACCACAAAACAAACTTCGTCACCGAATGGGGATGCAGTAATGCCCTTTGGAATCAAGAATGCACCTGCTGTTTTTTCTATAATAGTAGTCTCTACTTTTAAAGATTTTATTCATAAATTTCTTGAAGTCTACTTTGATGATTGGACTGTGTTTGGTCTAGTAAGAGACCATATTGAGAGTCTGCGCATGATGCTGGGTCGATGTCGCCAGTATCATATCATGCTTAATTCTAAAAAAGTGTATTTTATGTGCACCATTTGGTGTACTATTGGGTCACGTCGTATGTCACGATGGTATTTTGGTCGACCCAGCAAAGATTGCAATTATTCTTGAGTTACCACTACCTACATCAGTCACGCAACTCAAATTAGTGCTAGGACACGCAAGCTATTATAGGAATTTCATCAGAGGATATGCAGCGATCACTGCACCTATGAAGAAACTGTTGAAAAAAGACGTAAAGTTTCAATGGACAATAGCTTGCTAGGAAAGCTTGGATAAGTTGAAGAAAGCAATGACCAATGGGCCAATAGTTGTATTTCCTAACTGGAAAAAGGAGTTTCATGTGCATGTTGACGCATCATCTATCACACTCGGCATAGTATTGACACAGCCAGGAGAGGGTGCACTTGACCACCCTATTGCTTTCGCAAGCAGGAAACTATCGACAACAAAAAATAACTACACGATGACAGAAAGAGAAGGCCTTGCTATGGTCAATGCGCTTCAAAAGTTTCATCACTACTTGTTGGGTGGGCATTTTCAGATGTACACTGATCATTCAATGTTGAAATACCTAGTCAACAAGTCAGTGTTGGGGGGGAATATCTGTAGATGGCTTCTCATGTTTCAAGAATTTGACTTTGAGGTCACCGTTCAACCTGGTCGACTGAATGTTGGGCCAGACCACTTGTCAAAGATAGAAAGTGGTGAAGATCCAACTATCTTGGAAGATAATTTTCCTGACGCACAACTATTTGTGATCCACATGATGGACGATCAGAACCATGAGTTTAATGCCATCATTCACTTTTTGAGCACAAGATATGCACCTAAAGGAATGTTAACTAATCATAAGAAACACTTGGTCGTCAGAGTTACAGATTATACATTGAGTGAGGGAAATCTATATAAACTGGGTGCAGATGAAGCACTGTGTCGCTGTGTTTTTTACTATGAACGACCTTGGGTTATGAGTGAAGCACATGATGGTGTTGTAGGAGGACACTACACGGGAAAGGAAACTGTGCGTAAGATATTGGAGGAAGGACTATGGTGGCCAACCATACACATGGATACTAAGAGCTTCTTCAGGTGCTATGATATCTTCTAGAGGAGAGGAAAATCGTTGCACCATGACGCAATGTCGCTTGCACCGTAGATAACCCTCCAAGCCTTTGAAAAATGGGTTGATGATTTTGTTGGACCGATAAGTTTACCAGGGAAAAGAGCTGGCGTGCACTATATTATCACTGTGACAAACTATTTGACTAAATGGACTGAAGCCGTGCCTGTTAAATATTGTACCGCTATGACTGCAGCGAAGTTCCTATTTGAGAATGTGGTGACTAGATTTGGCTGCCCAAAAATTATACTAAGTGATTAAGGTATGCATTTTGTTAACAAAGTGATTGCTGAGCTGAGTGCAGAGTTTCAGATCCATCCTAAGAAGACGACACCCTATTATCCGTAGGAGAATGGAACGGTCGAAGACTTCAACAAGATCCTAGAGAATGCATTGACCAAGGTATGCAACGTGCATCGATATGATTGGGATCAGAAAGTTTCAGCTGTGTTATGGGAATATCACATGAATTGCAAGCAACTGACAAGCCACACCCCATTCAGATTGGTATATGGACAAGAGATTGTTGTACCAATGGAGTACATTGTGCCAAGCCTAAGGATTGCTGCGCTAACGGAGATGACTGACGACGATGCTGTTGAGAAAAGAATGTCGCAACTTGTTTAGATGGAAGAAGAACATTTCATCGTAGGCTATCACTAGACTATAGAGAAGCAAATACAGAAAGCATGGCATGACCGCCATATTCAGGTCAAGCTATTCAAATTCAGAGGACTTGTGTTGTTGTATGACAACAGGTTTCTCAAGCACTTGGGTAAGCTAAAGACACATTGGCTTGGGCCATATGTGATAGCGCACATAACAGATGCGGGCACAGTAATACTTCAAAAATTGGATGGAACATATGTCACATGAATGGTGAATGGCAGTCGCTTGAAGCTATACTACAATGGTTGCAACATGCCTGGCTAAAACCGTGCTGCAAAAAAAATTTGGGAAAAGATAAAAATAAACTATTATGTCGCATGTCTGCAACAAGCCCATGCAAAAGCGCAGGAAAAAGCGGGAAGTGTTAGGAAAGTATGCATGACAGGCTGGACGATGTTCAAATCGTAAAAGAAATATTCAGCAAAAATATTGAGGCGGTTATGATAGCTCAGAGACATAAATTCGATAAGATACAAGGAGAATGGCGGCATGCTTTTTGGTCTTGTAAGTCATCCTTGATATAACTGCCATAATTGTGCTGATAGGTACAATGCATAGATTGAGTAGTAGAGTTAATGAAGGAATGCATCGGCCAAGAATCCCATGTGATCGATTGGATATCCACCTTCGATTGCATGACAACTGCAGAGCACTAGGGCGTGTATAAATACAAGGCTTCGCCATCATGCATTCTTTTACGCACATAGAGAGAGCTGAAAGAACCAGAGCTAAGCATTTGGAGAGCCAAACCCTGTCACAGACTAAGCCAACACTAATGGTAATTGAGATCCCCAGTGAGAGGGAGATATCAGACGCAACCCTTATCTCGGGTTGCCCAATTGGTGAGGAAGAAGAAGTAGAATCGTCGAAGGTACAACAACTAGAGTTGCAACCAGACACTGATCCGATGGCAAGAACCAGGAAGTAACCTTCCCCTGCAACTACACCTAGACCTGTGCTAGAAACATAAATTTTGGGGCAACGTAAAGTTTTACGGCAGAACAGTGTCGTGGACAAGTTCCTTTTTTTCTTAGTGGCTCGAGATGAGCCACATGTGAGTGTTGGGGTCCTGTTGGGCTAGGAAAAGGGTCAAGGAAAGTGCACAAGGAAGAAGTGTGCACACAAGCAATGAAGGGAAAATGCGCGTGTTGCAGAAGGGAAAAGCAGGCTAAGAAGGAATCAGCGTAGAAAAGATGAAAATATGCACGCGGTGGAGAAATAACAGGAGGAAAGCTACAACAGGATAGCTGCGACAAGGAAGGAAGATCCGAGTCAGTGGAAGAGGAAAGTCGAGAAGTTAAAGATGCAAGGCAGAAGTCAAGGAAGACTATAGAAGGACGAGCCAACAAAAGAAGGAAGGACAGTTTTACGGCTAGTTATGAATGGCATAGTCTAGCTGAAAGATGTTTCTGCGGCTAGTTAAAGCTGTGGTTAATGTCTTCTAGGATTTTCACGGCTAGGTATGGGCCGACATTTATGTAACCAAAGATATTTTGTAAGTTGTTAAGTCTGTAATAACTGAGTTGTACTCAGTCGACCCTACGTGGTCTTGTAGATATTAGATATAGGAGGAACCCGCTCTGTATAAGGGTGAGAGAGAGAGAGAGAGAGAGAGAGAGAGAGAGAGAGAGAGAGAGAGAGAGAGAGTCACTTAGATTCAACTAGATGCGGTGATATTGAGTAGAAGTATAAGGCTGTTGAGACGTGGATCTTGCAGCTGCGTGCACAGACCGCTAGTACTAGAGTAATCTGCAGATGAGTGCATAGATAATAAGATAGAAGAGTCGATCCAGGCTATGTACATATCATTAGGAGTAGATAGGAAATAAACCAGAGAGCATGAGAGTAAGAAGATTGATTCAAAGACATATCTTAAGAACAGTCTGCACGTCGCAGACTGCAAGGTGCTATATCCAATTCTCATGCCAAATGAAGAGAACCTTGGTGAGTTTTTCCAGATGGGTTTCCACGTTATTCCTTGTGTATATGAATGAATGTTGTTGAATGGTGAATGCTTACATGAATATTTTCTTACTGTCTGTTATTACAGTTACTAGTGAATGTATGTCGCAATATGGTTTATCTATGAATGAATGGTTAAGTGTTGGTTGGAATGGTATGTATGAGTCATGGTTAAGATGCTAAGTAAAAGAATAATTGTGCACTGTCTGATTGGGTATGAGGAATCGGCTGCATCGCACTGTCGTACCAGCTTTTGGGTTGTAAAAATGAGGTTGTGTTGCACGCAAGATGCGACACCTCTCTGTGCTTTTGTCATGCAGAAGTAGGATTCCATCCTTTCGCATTTGTTGAGCACCTTGACCTCGCACCAAGGGATTATAATTCCCTCAACAACTACAGAAATATGGTTCTGGTAGTTATCCATTAGATATCTTGGGTGAGACTTGCCTACCTCGGGGGTGTTGCCGACTGAGCTTTCTCTGTCGGGACGATGTCTTCTGGTGTCATGTTGGTATTGTGTTGTTATTGAACCATGGGTCGAGATAGGAAGTAGAAAGAGGCCAAAAATCATGGAATCATAGAGTCATCATCATAGTTGCTTCCATTTTCATCTTATTATGGATCATCGAACAATATTATCTGTCATCAGAAGTTTCTACAGATCCAACCATTTTTCATGATGGATGTAGGCCTAGTCCTCAATGAGGTCTTCATCACATAGGAATTATCCAGGACATTCTTTACATTTCCACAACAATAACCTGCATCTTCTACCTTCATATCGTCATATACAAATCATCTCTTTTGTCCTACACAAAACAAAACAAAATACATAAAGCATTCACAGTCAACCTACGTTCTATCAGAGAACCGCCTAGGTGCACCTCACGTGCTTTGTGACCTTATCGTCTCAACATGGGGACACAAACATATATAGATATATATATGTAAGGACTGATTGCGACCAACCAACCTGTTGCATCGGGGCTTTTACATTCTAGGTCAACCTCAAGGAATTATATTTGAACAACCTATGTCCAAGATATTTTTCGTTCAGACAACCTTTGGGGCGTATTACATTTGAGTAACCTGCATACCATGCCAGGTCTCATTTTTACACTCGAAAAACCCATAGGACTTATTACATCCAAATAACCTGCGTACCACACTAGGTCTCATTTTACATTCGGATAACCTGTCTCATGACTGATCACGTCCAAGGATAACCTATGGGATTCGCTAGGACTAATTACATTTGAGGACAACCTATAGGACTGATTACGTCCAAGCATTCTTCTTCACCAGGATTTTTACCGCTCAAACATCTTGTCTCATTTCCCATGTGAGATATTATGCTTTTGTAACATATCAAGACTGATTACATCCAAGGATAACCTTTGAGCTTCGCCAAGACTGATTACATCCAAGGACAACTTACAGGGCTGATTACGTTTGAGAAACCTATGAGCTTCTTGAAGAATGATTACATCCAAGGACAACCTACAGGGCTGATTATGTTTGAAAAACCTATGAACTTCGCCAGGATTTTATAGTCAGATAACCTATCTCTGTAGCTATGATAGAACACATCACTCCCTCTTTTGAGGGATCTCTATCTGGATCACACCAAGTATTTCTATGAAGTACTCAAGCTTCACTCTTAGAAGAGGATTGGTTAACACATCGTCTATTTGATCGTTCATTTCCACATACTGTAGCTTCACTGCTCCTCTTTGAACCTGTTGTAGTTGCAACTTTTCTCCCCAATCTTCTTAAATTTTGGGCCCCTCCTTATCATTTAAAGTTGTTTGATCTCGTGAGGTCTTGCTTTGATTTTGAATATCAGATTGCGACTTGTTTTCAGAGATCGTTTGTGTCTGATTTTCGTGTTGGATCGAAGGTGAATTAGGAGAAGTCAAATATTTGTCCTTTAAGGCTGCCATTTCGCAGGAAGAACGAATTTAGTTGTTGCTGATCCTTAACTGTTCAAAGCACTTATGTTTTCTTGAGTTGGGCATCTTTTTATATTGAATCGAAAGCTCCAATACTTCTCTCTTCCGCCGTGGTGGCTCCCAAAAGGGTCTTGCATCCGAAGCGCAAAGTGCTCCGATTTCCGATTTAGCCTTTCCCACCCACGAATCGAAGGTCTTAAACCGCCGTTGCAGCTCCTAAAGTGATTCAGCCTCTGATGTCCTAAATCTTTCGACGTCTGATGTGAATTTCTCCCGCTCGCATGCTTTAACTTTTTTCATTTTCGCCGTTGCGGTTGGGAAGGTCGTCCCGCGTCCAATGTCCGAAGCCGCCCAAACTTCGATTTAAGTTTCTCCAGCCCGCGTTTTCACACCACATTAACTCTTTTCTTTCCGCTGTTGCAGCTAGGAGAGCCTTTTCCTGTCTGATGTCAAAGCCTTTCGAGGGCCGTTTTAGATCTTCCCACCCAAAAGGCTTAATCCAGCCTCTTGTCGATTATAGAGAAGCACCCAGTCATTTCCTATGGAGTGGTATTTTCAGTTCGTATTATTTTTGTAGTTATGTTTTCCAATGAATGGCTCTCGTTGTTGATTGTAGGTGAAATCCTGGAAAATGATGAAACTGCCACGGCAAGAAGGGAAGCGGACCGTTGATGGTGGTATGACCAAAACCACTTCGAAGACAACGAAAGCGCGAGTCCGAAGGATACAGCAGTTACTTAACCAATCATGAGTATGCAAGAAAAGACAGAACCGAAGGATATGAAGCGTTGGGGAATGGAAAAGTCATACGTCGGGGGATAGCCCAGAAGATGGGTGTCTATAGTTAAATAGGGGGAATAGAGAACTTATGAAGGGCTTTTTCCCTCGAAAATTTTGTAAATGTTTACTTGTAAGAGGAACTACTTCGTTTTGCAAAGGAAACTGCAATTTTGCCTGCTGGAGAGAGTGAAATGTGGAATGTATCAATGCGACTCAATGAATAATGTTGAAGAGGAACTATTTCGTTTTCAGCTATGTTTCACTTACTGTGAGAGTATTTAATTTCATGAACCTATGTTCTTGTTAAATGTTCTTTAGTATCTGTAGGATTTCTTCCACTGTGAGTAATAAATGTTGTTCGTAAAATAATCGGCTATCTGGTTGTTTAAATATCTGTAATTGTTCATGTGTTTTGAATGAAGTATCAGCTGTCTGTAACTATTCATAATGCATGTATGGAATGTATTACTCACTAACAAATGATAACCTTTCTCCCTAGGGATAGATTTAGGTAGTTAGTTTATTTACTTGCTGTATGTGATTTAAATGCTTGCGCACCTTAAGACGAGAGGTAAGAACCTGCGCATCACATTGTGACGTCTCCTCGCATTCTGATCACCTTGCATTTAGTTAGGCACTTGCATTGCATTTTTAAGTCAAAATACAAAACTCGGTGAACCGAGCCGCAACCGGTAAAACTTTGTTTCGGTTACCTTGACCTACGGTAGCCGGACCGCAAACCGGACGGATTCCCTACACCAAATAGTCAACGGGATAGTTGGGAACGTTGATTGGGGAGAATCCTTTACTGTTGTCGCCTACGAATTTCCAGGCCCCAACATAACCATATCCCTGATAAAGTGGAACTTGATCTCGATGTGCTTCGACTTGTCATGGAAAAAAATATTTTTCCATAGCTTCACACAAATTTGATTGTCGCAGAAGATACAAGTCACATCCAACTAGAGATCAAACAATTTAGATAGTAGCTTTCAAATCCACACTTCCTCGCAACTAGTTGAGCAAGCGACAACATACTGTTGGAGGAGCTAGTCGGTAAGCCGACTAAGTTGATTAGCCGACTAATTAGAGATTAGGTCGGCCACATAAGGTAGTGTCGGTTGACCGAACCGACAAGTAGTTATTTGTAACTATTTGTAAATCATATATATTAGGCTGTTGAGCCAGATGAGAACTCGGTTCAGTTCTATCTTTTGTATGGACCCTTTTCATATAATATAATTTGTTATTCCACATCAGTGTTATTGTCTCTTGTCTTTGATATGTTTGTATGCTTTTAATGTGTATTATTGGTAACCCTCAGTGATTCGTGAGATTACGACATTGGTTCCGTTGCTGGTAGTACATATCTGAGATGAATATAAGCAGATGATATCAGAATAGGAAATTAAGGACTGGTGGGAGCATAAGATAGCAAATTACTTGCAAAATTACGCACAAAGGAGCAGATTAATGACTGCTCAGGAAAAGGAAATATTCTTTACCGAAACCCATGAGAAGTTTGTAGAATCGGTGCCCCAACTTTTGAAAAAACTTCTAGATGAAAAATCCAGAAGCGACTAATGACCAATAGCTGCTAGAGAAACTAATTCAAGGGGGAAGGACAAACTTGTCGGAGTGGTTTTAAAAGATCACTGATGAATTCTGCAAGGAGCAAGCTATAGAAGAAAGAACTTCGGTAGAAACCATTCAGAAGAAATTCTATACAGACCTTATCGAGCAGTTCCTGTGCTCCTTACCGACCTTTCTGTTCAAATTCCTGGTAGAAAAAGGAGTGGGCCATATTATTGAATCTCTTCCATCACTATGCGAACCGCCACAAAATTCTAACTTGGCAGAGAAGCAAAGGAAGTGGGAGAAATTCATTACCGAAAGGGAGTGGGAATATTTCCTAAGCAAGTAAATAGAACTATCTGAGATTTCTAAAGCGTCAGGTAGGCCATGGGGGGGTAGCTGGTTGTATGTCGGGGTAAAGTGAATAGGATTCTAGTCGACTAATAGAAGATACCACCACCAGCGACGAAAATTCAACCTAAGAAGGAAATCGAATGGACAGTGACACATAAAGGTACGATGGATTTACAGAAAATAGAGAGAGAAGAGGCTGAAAACAAGGGAAGAAAGAAGAGAAAGAGATATAGCACTGCAAAGAGGAATGAGTACTAGGGTGCTAGACCAAGAAAGAAATCCGCCAGATTTGGGTCATGATCGATAAGAAGAAGGCATGGATGAAGAGGCATCGCCCATGGAAGAAGACTTGTGGATAGAGCAACGAAAAGCTCTCCAAATAGAAGTTCCCCAAGAGGTAAGACCTCTATGTCCAACAAACTTGAGTACCAGAATGCAAGCCATTGTCGAAGAATATTTAAGACTAAGAGTTGGTGAGTTTGGTATATGGAGTCGACTAGATGACAAAGTAAATGATGATAATAATTTAGTGATCCGTCGACCAGAAGAAGGAAATTGGGCCATGCTTCTGGCGTACCCTTCCAACCGAAGTATCCACTTACTTTACCCGACACATGAAAGAGAACCCCCCTACCAAATACAACTTTGGAGAATACAGAAAAGTCAGACCTACAGACAAATAATTGCAGTTGGACATCGACAGGAGAAGTCGACCCCGACCGACTGCTTGTTAGAGAAGAAACGACAAACAAAAAAATCGACGAGAATGAGAGTTCCTTCGATAAGAGTTCTGCATAAATAAATAAACAAAACATCCCACTACCCCCAACCCCACCCTCACCACTGCCACCTCCTGAAGAAGACAGCGACAACGAATCCGACATGGGTCATGGGTCAGCGCATATCCCTCTATATGAGGGCGACGAAGATCCTAGATGACATTGTTTCATCTATGAGTTGACATGGGAGGAAAACCAGGTCACAGATGAAGATAGACAGATGGCACAATTCACTGGTGCCTTGAGGAAGAGAGCACTAACATGGTACATGACCTTTACCGAAAGAACCCCTCAAGCATCCAAAGCAGAAATTAAAGCACAATTTTTGTCGTTCTATAAAACTCCAGATGCAAAACATCTGGCAGCTAAAAAATTGAAAACAACATCAAAAAAGCCAGTAGAATCTGTCTGCGACTACGACAAACGCTAGAAATACCTCCTCAGCCAACTAGATTATGTAATTGATGAGTAACTATTAATTCATTGGTTCCTTGCAGGTCTATCACAGAAAATTCGGCAGCACATAAGCCTAGAGATGTTCAAAACATACGAAGATGCGCTTACTAAATCCCTACAAGTGGAGATGGATGAAGACTTCCCAGCATATCCCATGAATACTAGATTGGAAGAACAGTTCGAGATCATGCAGAAATCATTAAAAGAGCTAAACCTTAATAGTCAGGATGTCTGGTGCACAAAATTCTCAATGACCAGACATTCAAAAGATAACTGTCGACAGGACATCAGCTGACAGGACGTTCGATTTGTGCAAACAAAGTGTTTTTGCAACATCTCTCAAGAACATGGAGAACACACAACAAAAGATTGCTCGTAAAACATAAAAAATGGTAAGGCATCTTGGTGTGCTATATGTGAAGTGAAAAGTCACGCTACGACCGACTGCCACCTAAACTTAAAAAATAGACAAAACTACTAGGCAGTCTACCATAAAAACACAGTCGCACAGAATAATGATCAGTGAAACCATGCGCAAAATGAATAGAATAATCAAAGGTACGAAGGTCTTTGATATGAGTGCTGGTTCGACAACCGACATGGAGGATATGGAGGTCAAGGTCGATTCTCTAGGAATCGAGACAACTGACCACGTCGGCCCATCCAATGTTTCATGTGCTACAAAGAAGGTCACCAATATGTAGATTGTCCATACAAGGACAGAACTGACTTAAAATTTTGTACTAGCTATGGAGTAGGGGATCACTCATTAGAGGATTTCCCTACTATGCTTGATAAAATAAATAAAAAGAAAAATTTTAATGTTTTGTCGTGCGTTCAAAAACATGATATAATCAATACAAAGAATCTGCATATAGTAACCCGACAAGGGACAAAAATTGGGAGTGATAATCCACGAATAAGAAAAATAAAAGAAAAGAATGATTATCCTAACCTAGCTAAACAAAAAAAACTGTATAAATACGCAATGAATATATTTAAAGAATTTGCTTGATAAGAAGAACCTGATGATAATCGACAAAGCACAGTTAAAGAACTAATATGTTTAGTACAAACCGATAAAACGGTGTCTCAATTAATTGACCTATTGTATAAAATAAAACACAACAATAATATAGAAAAACAAACAAAAAATATCTGCAATCTAAACCAGAAGGAAAAAAGTGATGGCGACCCACTTGTCGACCTAGAAATTGAAGGATACCATGTCCGACAAGTTGTGCTCGACTTCGGGTCACAATTAAACATTATGACTCGCGGCACTTGGGAACAATTAAGTAGGCCTCAACTATACGAGTCAAGAATATACTTGAAATTAGCCGACCAAGGTCTAATTGAACCTATCAGATTTTGGAGAAATGTCAACACGACCATAAAAGGAATATCGACCAAAGTCGACTTTGAAATTATTGACCCTAAGGAAGGATCCAGTTCCTTCCCAGCGTTAGTAGGTCGACCTTGGGGAAGAAAATGAAAGCATCGACATCCTTAGACAAGGAAAGAATAAAACTAAAAGGGAATGGACAAAAAGTCATAGTACCTATTCATCCATCCCAAGGAGAACCTTGGATCGAACCTATTGATGAAGAATTTGACATCCGACAATTATATCAGATACAAAATAATGAAGACTACACAGAACCCAATGTCTATGGTGAACTTCACTTAGGAAATCAAGATTCAGTAGGATACAATTCAGACGTAGAACTATATGATTGGGAAGTCAAGAACTATGAAACACAAGCAAGAGGTTGCTAGACCATTCAAAAAGTGCCGAAGAAACCAGTCCAATAGTGCTTCTTGGTGTCCATCATCCCAAAAATATTTGAAAAGAAAACCAAGGAATATCCTACCCTAAAACCAGCAAATGTAAATATTACACAAATCCCAAGTTACAAAGAAAGAGAATCACCAGTCATGCATATAGAACAAGTATCCAGAAACATTGGTGAATATGGCTGACTACAAAGATTAGTGGAAACCTTCATAGGACAAGATGCTAGAGGGTGGGATACCCATCAATCAAGATTACAGACATGGACAACAACTTCAACCTACTTCATAGGAGGGAAAAAGTTAACCAATCAAGCCCAAATACCTATGTTTACCTAAGGGTAGGATCCATAATACCACATAAGAACATGTGAAAAAGAATGGAAAAGACTTGGGTATAAGGATGAACGTACATGGTCACACCTGTTTCCATTGATGCTATCCAAATTACTAAACAAATGGTACAAAATGAAAGAAGCTCGAGGTGAAACATTCCTATGGCATGAACTAAGAGAGAATTTTATCAAAGATTTCAGTTTTATACAATAAGATGAAAAGTTATTCGAAACTGCAAAAAAAATCAAGGCATTCATAGAATCGACCGAGAACAAAACCCCAAAACACGACTAACCGACAATAAACTGCAATAACATACAAACCAAGACAGCACCACAATTGACAAGGCTACAAATGGAAATGGCTAAGGCTCATGTTGGAACGATGTTGACAAATCCAGTTAGCTCTGAACATCAAGAAGTGCATATTCCTGACCCATATAGGGATACTATTAGGACACATTGTCTGCAAAGAAGGCATCAAGGTCGACTTCACAAAAATAAAAATTATCCTCGACTCAAAACCACCGGTGAACCCAAAACAAGTCGGGGTACTACTTGGTCATATAGGATATTACAGAAAATTCATAAGATACTATTCAGTTATGACCTATCCACTAGAAGAACTGTTAAGAGAATATTAGGAGTTCGACTGGACAGAGGAATGCAACATATCATTTGAAACACTAAAAAGAAAGCTAGTTGAAGCACCCATTCTAAGATTTCCAAATTGGTCGACCAAATTCCATGTACACATCGATACATGAGGCCTAGCAATAGGAGCAATCCTAACTCAACCAGGGGATGATGGAATGGACTACCCTATAGTTTACAGTAGCAGAAAATTAAATAAAGCAGAAATAAACTACTCGACAATAGAGAGAGAAGCATTAGGAATAGTTTTTGCACTACAGAAGTATCGACATTACCTACTAGCCAATCCGTTTATCTTTTATACCAACCACCAATCACTAAAATACCTCGTAAATAAGCCCTTACACCATGGGATATTTTGTCGATGGCTACTTCTATTCCAAGAATTCGAATTTGAAGTCGTTATCAGACAAGGAAAGTTAAATGTCAGTCCTGACCACTTATGATGAATCAACACAGGAGAGGAACCAACAGGAGTTGAAGACAACCTACCGGATGTACATTTATTTCGAATAGAAGTAGTCCCAACAGAATTAGAGGAAATAACTCAATTCTTAGAAGAGGGACAAGCACCAAAGGGCATGAGCACAAAGAAGAAACAAATATTAGCCATGAAAGATGCACCATATAGCCTCATAAATGGATTCTTATATAAAATGGACCTGGACGACATCCTCAGAAGATGTGTACTAGAACATGAAAGAAATAATATTATGTATGAAGAAAATTATGGACAGGTGGGAAGACATTTTCAAGCAGACACAACTTCCAAGAAAATCCAGCAGTCAGGGTTATGGTGGCTGACACTTCACAAAGACTGTAAAAAGTTTGTGAGCTAATGTGACAGATGTCAACAACTGGGTCATCCTCTGTCTAGTATAGAAATTCCCTTAATATCAGTAAACCTAAGTTTGACATTTGAAATTTGGGCCATCGACTTCATAGGACCATTCCCCATACCAGCAAAAAGAACAGGTGCAAGGTACACAATAACTGTAGTAGAGAATGGAACCAAGTGGGCAAAGGAAGAACCAGTCGGCACATGTTCCAGTGAGATAACTGCTAAATTTATCTATGAAAATATCATTACCAGATTTGGATGTCCAATAACCCTAATCAGTGACCAAGGGTCACATTTTATTAATAAAACTATTAAAGCACTAACAAATCAGTTCCAAATTGACCATCGACGTAGTACAACGTATCACCCTGAGTCGAATGGAGCAATTGAGGCATTCAACAAAAAATTAACAAAAGGCCTAAAAAAAATCTGTAACACCGACAAAGATGACTGGGACGAGAAGATACCTGCAGTACTATGGGCTTACAGAACAACATATAAGCATTCGACAGACCAAACACCGTTTCGACTAGTCTATGGACAAGAAGCAGTTGTTCCACTACATTTTCGACATCAAACACCTATTATAGCAGAAATTTTACATGTCGATGTCGAACAGGGAAGGAAGGACCGACTGATACAATTAAGCAAGCTTGAAGAACACCGACTGATCGCTTTACAACACCAAGAAATTAAAAAACAACAGCAAAAGGCATGGCACAATCGTCATATCAAAAACAAAAACCTGTCGATAGGGGACCTTGCCCTACTATACAATAGTCAAGTAAAAGGAAAACCCAAAAAGCTACATACAGAATGGATGGGACCCTAAGTTGTCAAAGAGATTCATGCCAACAGATCAGTCCGACTAAGGACGTTACAAGGCATAGTATTTCTGAAACTTGTTAATGGTGCCCAACTAAAGCGGTACAAAAATTAAAACAAGTTAAAAAAAGCATATAATGACCATAATGGTTAGACAAAAACTATAAAAATCTGAAAAAAATCTAAAATAAACAAAACAGAACCAACACCCATAAACGAGGATGACAGGAAATCAATGCTTCGACAACCGACATCACACCCATCGACATACCACCATCGACTGCTCACATGATTGAAATCGACCAACGACCTTGAAAGTCACATCACACCTTCATTACTACGAGCGCCAAACTCAAATCACCATTAACGCAAACTCAAGTGACCACGCTGGACCATCACTTCCGCCATTAATACACCCATCGACAGAAACGTCGAACGCCCCAGCTATAAATACCGGACCAGAAAAGGATCATTTACATTATTTTGAATAGAGAGAGAAATTTAGCAAACAGAAAAATGAGAACCAAGAATCCCTAAGTAAAGTAGAACAGAAAATCGACAAAATGGCACCAAAACAAACCAGAGCTGCAGCAAAAACTAAGGAACTACAAACTGCTGAAACCCCACTAATGAGGAGGTTAAGAAACATAAAGAATGCCAAGTTCCAAGATACCTCATCGGCAAAAACATGGGCCGAGATCAAGGAATGGGCCTATGTCGACAAAAAACTAACCCAAGTCGCAGAGAAGGTAAATTGCAGCTCTATCATGAACTACATGAACACATTGTTCATGGCAAGTTTCGGTGGAACAAAAGAAATGGTAGTGAAGTTTATTATCAGCCGATACCACAATGGAAGATTCTACTTCGACAGGCTAGTCGAGATATTTGGTGAAGTGATATATAAACTAACTGGTCTATCCAACCAAGGAGACCCAGTACCAGTCAGCATAAAATAAGGGCTGGTAGAGAGACTAACTAGAACACCATTGGGAAAGAACTCAAAATGGCTAATGATTAGCCAGATACAAGCCCAAACAACATAAATTGTGGCTAAAATCATAGCAACTGGGCTTACACCCACCGATCGGGGAAGCGACCTAAAACTGGATATGCTAGAGGCAGTAGATATGATTGCCGACATGATAAAAGTCTACAAATGGGATGAGTATGTCGCCAACATGCTCAAAGGCATCTGTGAGAAATGTCAGGAGTCGGGAGGGATTATAAGGTTCCCGTCCATGATAATATGGATAGTAATGTACTACTTGTGCCCAATCGGGGACAAGCAGTTCCAAGAACCCACAAAATTTCATATGTGGAGGTTCAAACCATATGCCCAGATGGGAACACTGAAGGAACTGGAAAATGGAAAAGTACTATTGGAAAACTGGTTCCACAACTCAAACTTCAGATGACTAGATGGAGGGTGCCCCATAACATCCAACAAAGTCTACCAAAAACTATGCACATACAGTTGGAACTTGACCATACTAATATTTGGTATATGAAGGGTGCCAAGGAAAAAGCAAAGACTCTTGACTACTATCCAATAGTTGAATATATCTTCCGCGAGCTAGCTCGACAGTCTGGCACAAAACTATTGATACCAACAAAAGCCAAGGAAGTAACCCTAGCGATAGAAGAACCACTAACATACCAAGAAAAGGAAGAATATTATGAACTTTGACTACACATTAGCACCTTCGTGTCAGAGGAAACACCAGTAGAGGATACCAACCGACTACAAATCACAATCATACCGTCGACATCCCAAAGAGAAGGTACAAAGACATGACAATAGGTAGCCATTCCAACTGAGAAAAGTGTCATCCCAACACAACAACAGGACCAAGGGGACGAATTGGGAGATATTGAGTCCGAAAACCCTGAGTACAAAATAACCAAAGAAAAAAATAAAAAATCTAGGAAAGGAGATAGTAGCAGCAAGGAAGAAAGCAACTGAGACAAAAGGGAAGGGAAAGTGCAAGCTGATCCTTTCAGACTCAGAGGATGAAGAGGAACTGTTAGCTACCGCAGTCGACATCATCGAAGACACCATAGCAAACAAAGTTCCAGTCAAGACACAGTTCCAAAAATTTGTCGAAGTAGGAGCACTACAAGGTTGGCCGGAGAAGGTAAAAGTACACACACATCGATGACCGATAATATTGTTGACTTAGCATCTACACCTCCACCCCTGTCTCTGAATCAAATCACACAGGAAGAAATTCCAAATATTCCCTCCATAAGCCCAGTCGACATATGCAAAAATGCCATGCCGAAAACCCTGAAGGAGAGGTTCGACCAAGACATAGAATTCCAGGAATACATTGAAAAACTACCTGAGTTACTTACCTCTGTATAGAATATCACCACGAAGTTCCCTCTGTTTGAAGCTGGTGGATCAAGACAGCTTGTTCATTCACAACCTAGACAAATACCCCAGAAGATGAGGTCTGTGGGAGTTTTGAAATCAACATTTGTGAGGAACCCCGACAAGACAGCTCAAGTTGTCGCAAGTCAAACCTCATCCTTCACCCCAACTGACATCGCACCCCCTCCACCAGCCAATGAACCAGCAAGAAATGGGGAAGAAGAGAACATGGACTAAATCAATTGAGAAATCGATGACCTGTTCTCCAACATCCCAGAGGGTTCACCCCCACAAATTGAGGACCTGACACCTGACCACATCCCTGCCACACCAATCACACTCGACCATTCACCATCACCACCACCACCCCCCAACCTAGAACTTGCAACCAAACCATCTGCACCTGAGACACCTTTACCGCAACCATCAGTTCCAGCAACGTTTGTATCTAAACCCTCTGCACAAAATCCACCAGATACACACCCAACCGCATAAATCATCCCAGAAACCCAACCAAAAGTTCCACCAATTGTTGTAAACCAGCAGCCAAACAATCCACTACCGAAAAATCAACCACCGAAAAATATAACTCTTACGGGTGCACAAGTACAACAACAAGCAGAACAACATAAGCATAAGAGGAAGAGAGACATAAAGAAGAGGGACCATTAATCACAAGCAGCAATGGTCCACATTAGCCAACTTGGGTCGACCATTGCAGTCGACACAAAAAAGCTGAAGGACAGAGAGTTGGGACAACTCTTGGAAACTAGGGCTATTGAAGCAAAAACAAGAAGACAGACTAGACGCAAGGAGCTCGACGACACTAAAAGAGAACAATTCGAGTTCCTAATAAAATGCAGAAACCTAGCACAATCTGTGATACTAGGACCAATGGAGGTCGACATCGACAAGCCACTAGAAAAATCCTATCAGTTGTTTCAAAGCGTGGTGTCAGCACTACATATACAGATGCAAAATACAAGAGAAGAGAAAAAAGAAGAAATATCTAGACTACTAATGCAGCAACACACAACCTTCTCCGAAGCTTACAAAGTGCTTCAAGATCACATAGAGGAGTCTGTCATAACAGAAGAGTTACTATGAGACTAGCCTGCTTATTATGAGCAAGTCTTCCAGCAGACCCGACAGACTCGACAAGAAATTCAAGCACTAGAGAAAAGAAAGAGCACGGAAGAAGCAATGAGAAGCACTGTCGAAGATCAAATCGTGCTCTAAATAGCCAAACTACAGAAGCTCGAGCAATAAGCACACCAATGGGTATAGCAGGAAATCCCAAGCTTGGACAAATTAGACACCATCTGTCCGCAGATGAAAAGACTTCTGGAGACGACAGAAGAAAAAGACTAGTTTATGGGTCCCGACATGGAAAGGATAGCAGACCTTTCCATTCAAGAGAAGATGTCGACACTATCAAGCCTTACAACATTAACCATCAACATCCAGAAAGTACTGCAAAATTGGACAGAATTCCAATATCAGTTGGTCGTGATAGTAGAAGAAATTGCTGAAGTCTGTGTATAGAAACGACCAACTATTCGACTTCACACCCCATAAAATACAAACAAAGAAATAACTACTTTAGACAGGCACATAATTTTTTGAGTACCTCCCCTATTTCTTTGGGACGAAGAACAATTTTGTTCGTGGGGGAGATGTTGGAGGAGCTAGTCGGTAAGCTGACTAATTAGAGATTAGGTCGGCCACATAAGGTCGCGTCAGTTGACTGAATCAACAAGTAGTTATTTGTAACTGTTTGTATATCATATATATTAGGCTGTTGAGCCAGATGAGAACTTGGTTCAGTTCTATGTTTTGTATGGACCCTTTTCATATAATATAATCTATTATTCCACATTGGTGTTCTTGTCTCTTGTCATAGATATGTCTGTATGCTTTTAATGTATATTATTGGTAACCATCAGTGATCCATGAGATTACAACACATACTCTGCCTTGACTGTACTCAACGCCCTCGACTGTACTCAGCGCCATGCAAGATTGATTCCAGCTGAACTAGGAGATCGTTTCAGATCCCAAACTAAAGCAGTAACAAGAGGTGCTCTTCCTGTCAGTGGCACTACCTGCCCAATCCCAATCAACATAACCATGTAGGTTAATCTTCTGATTCACATCATATTTGAGCACATAATCCACTGTACCTTTTAGGTACCTCAGTATATGCTTTGCAGCTATCATGTGAACATGTCTCAGATTCATCAGGAACTTGCTTAGGGTGTTCACCGCAAAGCATATGTTTGGTCTCGTATTCGTCAAATACATTAATGATCCAATCATCTGACGATACATCATGGCATCGACCATCTTGGATGAAGCATCACTAAGAAGCTTCAATTTAGATGCCATATGCGTGGCTATTTCCTTGCAGTCCAACATTTTGAATCTCTTTAGAATCTGCATTGCATATTTTCCTTGAGCAAGGAAGATCCCATCTGCACTCTGCCACACCTCCATGCCTAAGAAGTAGTGCATCATACCTAGGTATTTCATCTTGAAAATTGTAGCAAGTCTCCTCTTTTCATATTTAATGAGTTCCTCTTCGCATGTTAGAAACAAGTCATTGGCATATAGTAGGAGTATCAATGGTATTCTGTCTTCCACCTTGAAGTAGAGGTTGGAATATTCTTTACTCTTGGTAAATCCCAAGCTCATCGGAAATCTATCCATTCTGTCATACCATGTCCTCAGTTCTTGTTTCAATCCATACAAGGATTTCTTCAATTTGCACACATGGGTATTCCTATCATGTGTCTCGAATCAAAATGGTTGTTCCATGCACACTTCCTCCTTGACTACACCATTTAAGAAAGCTGTCTTGATATACATTTGGTGTATTTTCCATTTCATAACTGATGCCAATGCAAGTATGTTCCTAATGGAAGTGTACGTTTCCACGGGTGAAAATGTATATTCATAGTCTATGCCTTCTTTATGTGAGAATCTTCATGCTATAAATCTCACCTTATATTTCTTGATGCTGCCATATGTAGCATGCTTGATCTTGTAGACACACTTTGAAGTCACGATAGATTTCTTTTCCGGTCTTGGATCCATCTCCCAAACATCATTCTTCATGATCGACTGATATTCGTCCATCATAGCATCCTTCCATTATTTATTTTTTGTAGACTCTTCATAGGTGGAAGGTTCTCTTTCAATGATGTCACACAATAGAGCCACGCAGCTATTATAGGGATTTTCCCTTTTTATCTCCCTATTTATTCCTTCTGGAGCGCCATACCTTTCAGCTTCTCATATGATATCTTGTTCCCATGCTGGTTTCCTCTTGTGGGATTCCTTCTCAAGGAATGTCTCTACCGGCTCTTGTGGTTTTGTCATGTCACGATATTCATGGTTCTCTAGAATTTCTTCTCCAATTAACATATCTCGAACTCTCATTTCTTTAGGTTCCTCGACCTCCTGACTGGGTGTCCTCCTAGATATGAAGTATGTCGAGTCTTCATCAATGGTTACATCTCTACTGATATCGATCTTCTTGAATCCTTGGAAGTATATATAGTAGGCCTTTGATGTATAACTGTATCATACGAATACACCCTTCTTCCTAGAAGGATCGAGCTTGGTCCTTTTCTCTTTTGGGATATGTGTGTACACCAGGAAGCCAAATATTCTCAGATAGTTGGCTTCTAGTTTCTCTCATGGGAAAGCATCTTCAGGAGTATTATTATCAAGTACTCGATTAGGAGTATGGTTCTGTACATACATAGTTGTTCCTGTTTTCTCCACCCAAAGTTGCATAGGAATATCTTGGTCATGCAACATAGATTTTTATTCCTCCATGATGGTTCGGTTCTTTCGTTCCACAACCCCATTTAGTTGAGGATTATATGGAGCACTCAACTCCCTCTTAATCCTGGACTCTCTGCAGAGTTACTTGAATTCTTTCGAAGTGAACTCTCTGCCACTATCTAACCGTAGAGTCTTGAGCTTCCTATCCATTTGGTTCTTGACCAAGGATTTATATTCCTTGAACTTACTTAAAACTTCACTTTTCCCTTTCAAGAAATATATCCAATTATTACATGAGAAATAATATATAAAGAAAACATAGTACACATACCCGCTTAATGAATTAGAGGACATGGGTCCACATACATCAGAGTGTACTATCTCCAGTATTCCTTTAGCCTTACTCTCACTGTTTGGAATTGTCTTCTTCGCATTATTTCCTTGTGCACATCCTTTGCAAATTCCTTCATGTTTTTCCTGGATCTTTGGTAGTCCTGAGACTGCTTTGCTTTCCATCGGTAGTGCTCTGTAGTGCACATGTGCAAGCCTTTTGTGCCATAGTTCACTTGGTTCAATCGAATCATGAACCAATTCTTGTTCAGGTTTTCCCTTCAGCTTATACAAGCCTCTGTCTTCTTTTCTAATCGTAGTTGTATCCTCTATTATCTTTCCTATGATTCACATCAGAACTTGGCCATCAACAAAAGCAACCCTAATCCCTTTTTCATATAGTGTAGAAATGGAGAGAAGATTCTTATTCAATCCTAGAACATATAACAAATCCTTTATCGTTAAATATTTCCCAGAGTCAAGGTTGTATGAAGCTTCTCCACTCTCTTTTATGGGGTATTGATAATAATCACCAAGTTTCATTTTGTGAGGTGACTCATGTTCATACATATTAACCAATCATTCCTTGTATCCCAACATATATTTAGAAGCTCCACTATCCACAAACCAATCATTGCTTCCGTGTGAGATAGTGCCAGTAAGTGCTAATATTATCACATACTCTTCATCTGAATCATCCTTCTCCCGTCTGAATCTTTTGTTTGTTGGTTCATCATCTTCGGCAATATGAGCCTGGTGTCTCCTTTTCCTGATGGGACAATTTCTTGCAAAGTGTCCCTTTTCATCATAGGTATATCATTGAACATTTGAAGTATGTATTTTGGTATTCTTTTGTTTCTTGTCCTTCTTTTTGTTGTGATGAAATCTCTCCTTCTTATCCTTCTTCTTGAAGTTATTCCTGGTGTGAAATGTGAGAGCTTGATTGTCAGTTGCTCCCATATTTTCTTCTCTTATCATGAGTCTAGATTCTTCTTGTGCACATTCTTCTCAGAGTATGCAGAAAGAGATCAACTTCCTTCTTGTACAAATTCCTTGAATGAATGAATCCCATGATCTAGGGAGACCATTCAAGGTAGTCATTACAATTTATCCTTATTCGGCATTTTCTTCAACCACTTCAAGTTGTTCTTTGATTTGAGAAACCCTTGTGAAGTAAGACGGTATAGTCTCGGACTTATGTATCTTCACATTCTTCAATTGGTCCCTCAAAATCTTCTTCCAATTGATGTTCTTTCCTTCAAATATATTTGTGAAAGCATCATACACTTCCTTCGGTGTCTTGAATGAAGACACATGGGGGATGAGGTGATCCTTACTAGAATCTGCAATGATTCTCTTAGCCTTAGCCATGCTTCTCTTATGAGCAGCCTTAGCCTCATCTCCCTCTGGTTCTGGAACTTCTCCATTAATGTATTGACCCAAATCATTCTCTTGAAGGATCAGGGAGATTTTGTACTTCCATGCTCGGAAGTTATCATCCCCTCAAATATTATCCTAAAGTTGAGTATGATGAGTCATATTTTCAAATGAGAACCTTAAATGGAAATATCAAAGATTTAGATCTTATCAATTTGAGGTGTCTGACCTAGTTTCAGAGTTGGCTGACCTCACGGGGGCTTCACTTGTTGACCAATATCCTATCACGTTAGTTCATATTGTGGGTTTTAAAATTATAAAAAATTGAACCAATATATTGCAGGTATTGGGGGGGTGGGGGGTTTAAGGTGGGGGTGGGTAGGGTGGTTTATAAGGATTAAGGTATAAAAAGGGGTGGGGAGGAGGTTTTAAGTATTGGTAGGGGGTTTCAACAAAAACAGTTTGGGTCAATATCTCTAGAAATTAAGGGTATTTTTTAATATCCCACGATCGCACGTGCTATGTGAGAGTTTCACTAAGTGAAGTCCTCGTGGTTGACCTAGGGTTTTTTAGAGAAACCCTAATTTTCCAAACTTGGAGTTTGGGAATTTTGTTTGGATAGAAAGATGTGCCTCCTTGAGGTAAGTTTCTCATCAAGGTCACTTTCTGAAGACTGAGGTGGGAAGCCTCTAAAACTTGATGCCCTAGTTCCTCTCAACACTAGTGACAGGGTAAAAAATGAAACTTCTTCAATTTTGAAACTGCTTCCACCAAAAGATGCGCCCTACTGAGGAGAGTTAGCATAGCCCTCTTTTCTTGATGATCTATGGAGAGAACACCTTGAACTAGGAATCCCTAGTTTTTGCAGTTGCATAGTCCCTTCTTTTAGAGAGGCTTTGATACCATGTTAATTTTTCTATATATTATTAGCTTGATTAGGATCTTTGTCTGTAAGAATAACAACTACAACTAGATGCATAAGATATAAGAGATACACAAGACACAAATATTTTCACTAAGGAAACCATAAAGGAGAAAACCCCACAAACTTCGTCAGAATAGTAATATGATCAAAAGCAGTAATAAGAAGTATTCAACAACTATCTATCTCTCCTCCCGTTGTCTCTCTTTCTCTCTCATGCAAACTTGAGAGTGTGAGGTGTGTATAAATGAGGAAGAGCACCTCCCTATTTATACCTTTTAAGTTACTGACCAAACATAAGAGTGGGGCCCATTTTTCTTCCCTAACAGGGATGGATTATCCCAGAGAGACTCCAAATACACATTACATGATGTTACACTGGGGACTATTTCCTCGACTCACAATGAAGGTTGTACCTCAAGGTCTATGCACAATTAAGACATATCGTAAGGGGGTAAACACATCCCTAATGGGGGTAAAACAACATACAATGATAATATACATCAAAATATCTTTTGAAATTAAAAATACATCAACAGTTAATGTTTGAGCAAATATGAAGATCTTTGAACTTAAAAAATTTAGTTGCAGATAATATAAACATTGGAATCAAGATAACATTCAATCACAATCATTCATCCACAACACAAGATGTACCCTAGTAAAACCCTTGAAATAATGAGGACGAAAAACCCAACAATTCTTCAGATTATAATAGATAGATTCAAAATAATGTCTTTTACACAATAGCAGATTGCCCAATAAGAGAGAATAATGATCAATTGTATGGAATTGCCATGTTCCCATCACATTAATAATAAGACATAACTCAAACATACAAACTATAGAAAATGGTTGCGTGAATTTAGTGCACACATACACCTAGAATTATGAATTTCCTTCCAGGATAATTAATCCTGTAATTGCAATCATCATCGTGCATAACATATGCGCTATGCCTTTCATCTTTGACATTATTTGATGTTTAACTGGAATCAAAGCGAACTCATTATCTAATTGAATGTTGATCACTTAGTTAACATGCTAACATAAGTGTGATAGTGCTTTAACTAAAGTGTCATCATGCAAGTGACACTTTATAACTGAAGTGTCATATTTTGATTAACTTAAGTGTCGTCTTTTAGTTTAACTAAAAGTGTACACACTTTAGTTAACTAGTCCTTTATTATTAACACTTAGTTAACTATTATTAACGGAATCAAGTTGATTGATTTACTTTGCATGGACCATTATGAGTTTCTTTAATTAACTAAAGCACACATTGTAACTTTAACTAAAGATTAAAATTTTGAGTTTCACTTAGTCATTCCTTAGGAAATTCGAATTCTTTCTTGGTCTATGCTTATGTCTTTATCTTCACTGCATGGTCTATGATGTGTTAACTTACTCAAAATAATTTTCACATGCTGTGATCATCTTATATTACTCTCGGACCATATAGTCATTCCTAAAGTAATTTACTCTACAGGTAGCTAATCTCTAAAGGAGACATAATAGAAATATGTGACCATGGTTAGTAATAAATCACATAACAATTGTGATTCAAAATGCAAAGCACTTCACCTCTATAACTAGAGGCCCACCTCATAGGGTACCATGTAGATTAGAATCATGACTTGATATTACTCACAAGTATAGAATCTTGATATTACTCACAAGAATTTACAATACAACATCACTACCTCAATCATATGAGGATATATAGGATTTTATATTACTCATAAGTTCGACTTGGTATTACTCACAAGTCCGGAGAATGAATCTTGATGTTGTACACTCAACAAGACTTCCTTGAGAGACTGTGCTTTTGTTACTATTTTTAGGAAATCTCATCCAAGATGTTATCCATGAAATCTCTTATTCAAACCCACCATTCTCTATGGTTCAGAGGTCTGGGGACCTTGTTTTCTAGAGTCTGACTAGGCCTTTGCCGAGAAGGTCTATACCCTACTCCTCCTATGCATTATTAGGTGAAAATATGCAGTCCCCTAACACATCATCTTAGTAAAGTTTGGTGCCCCACTCTTTTGGATAGGTAGTATTTTGTTTGGTTTCTATTTTGCATCATGTCTAGAGCTTGTTGAATCGATGAAGGGGAGATTTAGGTACCCATTCTTGAAATATTGCTCCTCCATGACTATTGCCTCTTCTAGTTCTCTAGGTCAGTCTCAATGTTTGTTCGCAATAGTGTTAACTCTCCTAGAGTATATAGGTACTTAGATGGAGCAAATACACTTGTTTAGATATTCCTTTGATGCTCCTGGACACCTTCTCCCCACCTGACAGTAGTTGAAACATATTATTATTGGGGAGGACATTTACAAGAAGTTGATTCAGACCACATGTATTAACCCTCAAGGAGGGATATGTCCAAATATGGCCTTCTATGCTGATCACTTCTTGGAGATAAGAGACATACTCATTTTTCAACTGTAGTACACCCTCCGCCATTGGATGCATGCTCTTTGCATCCATCTAGGCTAGTTTAGAGTAGGCTCACACAGATTATGGGTAGAGGTTGATCACCAAATTGATTATTCAAACATGATCTTCTAGCTCTTCCATGTTAAGGAGATTAATATTGAGGAGTACTTCATTTTCCACTACCCCATTTACTATGATATTAGAGGGAGGTTTCCTTGCTTATTTAGGGAATCTCAAACTCTTTCCAACTTCTTCAGATTCTCAAATCATAGATGCTTGTTCCTTTGCATACATGAGGCCTCCTAGATTCTCTCTTAGTCCATTCAACCACCTTCTATACCAACCTTCATTCAGAGTATCACCTCCTTTTTTATGGTGCTCACTTTTGTCCAAGGCACCAAGAGATAGATGGATAGTGGCTTAAGCATTGACCCTATATTAGTATAGTCTTAGAGGACCACCCACACTTCACATATTCTTTAACAACATTGTTAGTACAGATTCCATAGTCAATGAAGATCATCCAGATCCCATCGATGAGCCTCCTCCTCCATTTAGTAGTATAGTTTGTCATTCAGACTCTCCTCCCCTTTGGACACTTTTTCTTTTGATTCCTCTATATTGAGATTCTTTCGTTTAACCTCAGATGTCAGGAGAAAGAAATACAACAAATTGTTATACATACATTGCATTACTTATTGCTATCTTTGAGATATCATTCTTGTATTAGTCTATATTGATCATTTTTCTCTCAGGGGGAGCTCTCGCCCTAGATCTTAGAGATTGTTTTTGCTTGATTAACTTCATTTTTTCTTTCTGCATATTATTTCTTATAGGATCCGCTTTAGTGCTCCCACTTTGCATTGGCATATAATCACTTTGACCTACTTTGGTGGTCACCTGTCAGACATTAATAAAATAATATTATCATACCTCCATAACTAATTACTAGATTGTGAAAAAAACCAAAAATTAGAATTGTAAAGAGAAAATTGCAGACATTAAAGTGAAGAGGATGGTTTTTGGTGAGCATAGAGGTTGGGAAAGATAGGAACCTTTACCCACTGCATATTCGTTGCTCATTGGATCATTGAGAAGATATGTATTGAATTTGTAGGCAACCTTTTGATAGCATACAATAGGTTGGAGTCTTTCTACACAAACTGAAGATCACTATAAATAAGGGTTGGGTATTATACAATACAATTGAGCAAAGAAAGAATAGGTCTTCCTTGTGTTGTGTGTGGTAGTGGTAGAATATTCCATGGTTGGGATGGTTGGATGAGATGCATGTAGTGTTCTATGGTGAGAAGGTTGGCTAAGAATGAGAGAAAATGGGTTGGTTTGAGGGAGAGTGCAACTTGTAGGTGTTTCCTTCATAATGGTGACCTCATATCCTGACTTGGGGGTGGTATCAACAATTGATACCTATGGTTGGGTGGTAAATTGTTCTTACACAACTAGTTGCTTGGATATTCTTTTGTTAAAACACAAGTATTCTTTGTCTATGGATGTGAAATGATTTTATTTACTTCCTATAATATATACATTTGTTTATACATGATGTATATGTGGATATTGTTTAGTTGTAATGTGGTTTATATTCATGCACCTGCACATGCATTTATTAGTTTATATTTCCCATGGGTGGCTTAAATTAGTTATAATTTTGAATAATGGTCCATGAGATGAAATTTATAAACATGAAATTTGTAATTGCCCCATCCTATGGTATGAATAATGGAAGGGTACGCTATAATTGCATTGATGTAGATGGATATGGTAATCAATGTGAAAACAATGGAAATATGCCTTGACAATATTTAAAATGCTAATGTGGAAAGCATTTAGATATTCCATTACACCACTCAATAACCCAATAATATTCTACAGATAAACCAATATGCTAACAAATATGTAAGATAAATAATTAAGCAAATAAAAAAATCCATATATAAATATAATATCAAAATGATGTTAAGGAGATGATGTCGAAGGGAGATAGGGTTTTTATAGCACCTCCTTCAAACCTTTATTCAAGAGGCGTTGCAATGGCAAGGAAGTGTAGCTTAGATATTTCAGGCAGTGAAGGAGGCAAAGGTGAGGGTTCTTTACCTGCTCCAAGATGGATGAAGAGACACCTCCAGGTCCATGATCGTGGGAAGGTGATTGAATCCCACAATGATTGGATATTTGAAGGAGTGACTCTAATGTGGGATCGTGGAATCTATGGTATTTTTGTGGGAAAAATCCTTCTCTTCACAATCTTCATTAATTAATTGGGAAAGTATGGAGGTGTTGTATTTCAGGTAAGGTTAAAATATATCGTTTTAAATGAGGGTTTATTTCATTTATTTTTGACATTTGGGAGAATCAGATGGTCATCCTACAGAATGGGCCATGATGCTATGGGAAGGTGGGACTAGTAATTTTCTCTTGGTCTGAGAATTTTGAGACATAGATGCCACATTGTGATCTTCAACTGTTGTGGATGTAACTTGTTGGTCTTCCCCCTCATCTTGTTTTTCGAAATGTTCTTAAAGAAACTAGGGATTCCATTGACGAGTTCTAGGGATACTCTCTATAAAACCTATCGAGAGAATGTGTCCCACACTTGCTGGTTCTAATTCAAACTATCGGTTTTCTTACTAATAGGGTTATGTAAAGCAATGAGTTTGTTTCGACTGTCGTTCTAGATTCTAAACTTATCCATTTTAGCGAATTCTTTCTCCATGCAATGGGACACATTATATGTGACTTTCCATGGTGCACATTTGCATATAAGAAGAGGAACCCTATTGGATTGGGTGCTACATCTAAGATTCCTCTTAAGGAAGCTTTGGTTGAGCCTATTTCTATGGAGGATGCCAATAGTCCTCACACCAGGGTGCATCATGTTGGCCCCCGAGTGGATTCACCCCCTAATACAAACCCTCCCACAAAGGCTATGGATACTTCTCTTACTTATGAATCTTAGCTTGAGGATAATAATTTGCACTTGAAGTGTCAAAAGGGTATCTCATAGGTTTTTTCCAGTATAGAACTACTTATTTTAGGTGTGAATGTTTCAGTTGTGGATTGTTTAGGCCTTCTGTCTTAGAGTGTATCCTCCATTCTTCCTTTAACATTGATACATGTGGTTGCAAATGGATCCTTTGATTTTGTGGAGACTTATGTAATGTTCCCCTCTAATTAAGCATCCAAAACACCCGCTAACCTACTTAATTCCCATAGGTTCGAGCGGGTACTACATGAGAGGGAATTGAATGAGGGAATTTGATACTTAGAGTAGAATAGGACATTCATTCAGTTTTAAGTCATCTATCGGATAAAAGAAGCCTTATTTCTTTAGGCTTAAAAGTCAACAACAAATTAGAATTGCATGCATGCAAATGCAAAGCATAAAACCTAAAAGTGTTCTGCAAACCCTAACAACGCATGAAGTTCTATTTAAGAGGGTATCTATTATTATTGTTGATTGATGACCACGATCTCTCCCCAACACGAATCAGACCTGCCTGCATGATGATTACTAGCATAACACATAGCAACATCCTTCAATCGTGCAATTAGTCACCTAAGAATTGAACTCGTGCCAAATTTCAGCTAGAAATCGGAAAAATTGACATGCGCGAAATTCTTGTAGTGCTTCTTTGTTATTTTTTCACACTTGCGCTACAAGAATAAATTTAACTCTATTTTGGCGCTGTTTTACAACTTTTTTCCGTTTTGCATGAAGTTTAAATGATGTTTGAATGATGAGTATGCTTATAATATGACTTACGAGTCCACTATTCAATATGATGACCTTTAAAATCCCTTCAAAAACCTTAAAGGATCAAAAAATAAAATAAAAATTTAAAGGCAAAGTTCAAAATTTCACTTAAAAACTAAAAATCTCCTAAAAGAAGCAAAAAACCAAACTAAAGCAAATGAGTAACTAGGAATAAAATGCAAATCAAACACAAAATTTAAAGAAACAAATTACTGACTTAACATCTGGCTCCAGCTGCGGGATGAAGTCCTCCTTGTGAGGCTTCAAGAACCTATAGACCAGTGCCTTCGTTTCTGCTACCTACTAGTCTGCAAAATATCCATTGGGCTATGGAGTCTTTATTCAATCCTTCACACACTGATATATACAATGAAAATCAAATATCTTTCTTTGAGGAACCTTCTATTTACTGAATCAAATTGTAATCCCATTTCCAATGTAACCAGGAAAGAATTTCATCAACCCACCAAAACTTATTTCCAACTCTACATATATATGTAATCAGAAATATTGGAAAACATCAAGAGCAGAGAATTAACAACTTATACCCACTTTCATCAAATAGTGTCTCTGAAACAGATTTATAACCTGGTATTGACTCTAAATAATCTGCTACTGGATCATAAAAATTTCTGTAAGTTACCTCTTCCTGCTCTATGAAAAAGACAGGCTGTCCATAAGAATATTTTGTTCCATGAATATCAATCAGGCGTTGGCGATAAAAGACATCAGAATCAGCCTGAATTTTCTCCATAATTTTTTGGATAGTATCATCAATAATGTTAACACTTTGAACCTCCTTTTCCACATTGTCTTCAAATGAATGACTATTAGGCATTGGATTTTGCTGTTCAAGGATAATAGACTGAATGCATTTTTGAATCTGCTGATCAGATTGTGACATATCACACACCTCGCAGATTTTTGGGTCTTTCTTTTCAATTTCATCATCATATTTATTAAAAATTAAAGCATCTTCAATATGACTTTGAACAGCAGATTTATCATAACCATGAATATAAGCAACTTCTGAAAAAATGTGAATAGCATGGCCTTCATCGATTTTAGTATCAAAACCAAAAGGATTAGAAACTAATTCATCACAAAATTCTTGTCTTGGAACCCTAATCTCTTCATCATAACAAGGAGCATTCTGAGAAATTTCGAATGATGATGCTAAAGGTTCATCTTTTCCTTCAATACAAAGCTGATCTTTAACACAATAATGATTTTCAAAAGTTTGTTGAACTAGAGATTGATCTTCAAAAGGATTAATATTCAAACGGTTATTAAGGTTGTTGAAATCATTATGAGAATGTTCCAAACTATCTCTACTGATCTCATCACTTGGATAATCCTCAAATTGACCTAAAACAACAACTTGATTATCATAATGATCATGGCATTCTTCCTTGACAACAATATCTGAAAATGTTACCTTCTCATCTTCAACAAATTCTGAAACTTCAACTTCTTCATGACATGTTTTGAACCCTTGATTGTACTCATCATCATGATTTTTTAAATCAGAAATTGTATTATAAACATCAGCCTGCTCACAACAATCTTTAAAAAAGAGTTTAGCTGAGAACAGATACTTACTATGTTTCCGAAAATATGTGTGGAATTCTTTCATTGAGGAGATGCTAGCAGCGGGAAGAGAAAAATACCAATCTCGTGCATCTTGATCAAGTGAATACATGAACATATTCATGAGCACATCTTCATGTTGGATATTTAACTGGACCATACAATGATGAAATATGATGAGGTGATCTGAAGGATTATCCTCTTTGCTTTCCCTAAACCATGGAAGACAATCTCCCCAAACATCCATAATAGGTACTGGATTTGGAAAACCTGGAATATCAGAAAAATTGAAAGGTGCAAACCTTCGAGCCAGAATAGCCTCCATGGACATCGGTCTTTGCATCTTGAAATAGTGGAGTCGCCAATTAATTTGTCAAGACAGATTTTGTTTCTTCTTCTCAGAAAGAGAAAGGGGTGACAGTAGTTCAAATTAATTAGGGATGCATAAAGCTGGGGATGATTGAAACCTTCTAATTCTTCTAGCAGCCACTGTGTCAAATTTGGTGAAAAATAGCCTTAAAGATGTGTTGGTTTAAGTTCACCTCTTAAAACCAGTAAAAATGATAAGTATCCCAGGGAAAAATATGTCTTCACTTTCATTCCCCGGCAACGGTGCCAAAGATGCTTGTGCCAGAAATTGTTTCCAAGGCTAAAGAAACAAGCCAACACAATCTCAAATAAAACTCAATAGAGTAAACTAGGTTTTAGGGTTTTTGGAATGTTTTCTTGGTTGTGAATTGGGTGAGCAACAGGGAATACACTCATGATCTAAACAAGAACTGAATTATAAACAAGTAAAGACAAATATGCATCATATAATCAACAAATATCAATCAAAATATAATCTTAAAGTTCATTCAGGGCTGACAAGCATCACAAGTAAAGAAACCATGAACCAACAATGAATATATCAGTCTAGTAGTTAAACAAACTCAAAATAAAGCTAAAACATATACTAAAGGGTAAAAAGTGTCATATATTTCATAGTCTGTCATCAAATGTATACAAGAGTTATGATACTTAGCTCACAAACAAGTCCAATAGACCTCCTGAAGTTCTCCCAAAAATTGAACCCTTCTTCAGTCCCTTTGTCCCTCTTTTATAATTACAAAGAAGTAGTTCTATATCCCCTTCATTAGGTCGAAATTGAAACTACCCAGCAGTTACATTAACTTACTAATTCAACTAATTGACTAAAAATAGCAAATTGGATTCCTGGCAAATATGGCGAATTTCTGGAAAATAGGTGTCAAAGAAGCTTCCATATCTCTCAATTCGTGACACCTGTGTAAAAACTGAGAGAGGTTTTTGTAAATGGGTCCGTGATGGACAAAAAAATATCTTGGTTTTTAAAAATTAATCTTCAATCAATCAGAATCTGCCCCACAAAATGAACACTAAAACAGGAAAATATTAAATATTTAAAATCCCTGAAAAATAGGCTGCAAAGATTAAACTGAATCTTTCAAACCTTGATAGCTGTTGCAAAACTGAGAGAGGTTTTTGTAGATGGGTATCTTATGAACAAAAATATCTGTTGGTTTTCAAAAATTTCTCTCCATAAGCTCGTGATCTGCATTTGACTTCAATAAATCAAAACAGGAAAAATAGAACAAAATTCTGTTTCTACTACCTCCTTTTTTCATTCATAAGTGCTGAGACTTTGTTTTCTGCATCTGCTAGCTCACTCTGAAGGGAATACAAGATTTGACAGTAATTCTGAAGATATACCATGAACAGTAGGGTTTTCCTGATCAATTGTTTCTGTAGGTGTTGTTTCTTCTTCCAATTGCTGATCTTCAACATAAGGCACTTCAGCTTCTTTTACTTGCTGTTGTTTGAATAGATCATTTCTTAATTCAAGAAATATTGCAGACAGTTTGGGCTCGGGCTGGCTTGAACTAAGTCTTCAGCTTCGAAATGGAGATAAGGAATAACTGTCTTCTCATCAGAGTCAGTCCATACCTCTATGTGTCATGACGTGCTATGCTCTGGTTAATGATGACCACGATCTCTCCCCAACACGAATCAGACCTGCCTGCATGATGATTACTAGCATAACACGTAGCAACATCCTTCAATCGTGCAATTAGTCACCTAAGAATTGAACTCGTGCCAAATTTCGGCTTAGAAATCGGAAAAAATTGACATGCGCGATATTCTTGTAGCGCTTCTTTGTTATTTTTTCACACTTGCGCTACAAGAATAAATTTAACTCTATTTTGGCGCTGTTTTACAACTTTTTTCCAATTTGCATGAAGTTTAAATGATGTTTCAATGATGAGTATGCTTATAATATGACTTGTGAGTCCACTATTCAATATGATGACCTTTAAAAACCCTTCAAAAACCTTAAAGGATCAAAAAATAAAATAAAAATTTAAAGGCAAAGTTCAAAATTTCACTTAAAAACTAAAAATCTCCTAAAAGAAGCAAAAAACCAAACTAAAGCAAATGAGTAACTAGGAATAAAATGGAAATCAAACATAAAATTTAAATAAACAAATTACTGACTTAACAGGTTCCAGGACATAGGTGCTCAGGAAAGGCCAAATCCCACTACATAGAGGTATATTCAGACAATGAAAGGGAGGACTACGAGCAGGAAACAACAGAATAATTATGGGTAGTGGAGGAGGAGTCACTCCAGGGTGATACACCAGAGGGAGTTATTTCTACGCTATCTGGAGCACTTAGATTCCATACTCTCAGGGTCAGGGGAATAGTACAGGGCCACAGAGTGGTAGTATTGATTGATGGGGGAGCAACCCACAATTTCATTGATGCAACTTGGGTGGCCAAGAGGGGTATTTCGACAGAGAAGTTTGAGGGATTTATTGTAGTAGTAGATGGAAACTCTAGCATGGACTGCAACTATTGGATTCCAAAACTGAATGTCACATTAGGCAACTACTAGATGACATATTCATTTTATGTAGTGGATGTGGAAGATACACATGTAGTATTAGGAGTTCAATGGATTTACTCAATAGGGAAATATACTATAGACTACCGAGCAATGGAAATGGAATTCTAGGGACCAGATGGGAAACATATAGTTTTGAGGGGCATGAACACTTATCCCCCAAAACCAGTCTCTTCACATAGAATGTAGGAAGTGATCAAGCATGATGACATAGAATGGTCATCAGAATGTTTAGTCACCTTTAGGAAATCTCCAGAGAACAATACCCAACACCCAGTAGATATTCAGGCCTTATTACAGAAGAATGAAAAGGTATTTCAGTATCTTCCAGTAGGTAGACCACCAAATAAGGGATTTGAGCATATCATTGAGCTGGAGGAGGGGACACAAGAAGTCATCACCACTCCTTACCGGCATCCCAAAAGATATAAGGATGAGATCGAGAAGACGATCAAGGAATTACTAGAACTAGGATATATTCAACCCAGTTCTAGTCCATTTGCATTATCAGTGGTCTTAGTTAAGAAGAAGGATGGCACCTTGCGAATGTGCATTGATTACAGAGCACTCAACAAAAAGACCATAAAAAATAGGTATCCCATTCCTAGGATTGATGAACTCATGGACGAGCTGCAGGGTGCCAAATACTTTTCAAAGATTGATCTTTGCTCAGGGTACCACCAGATCTGAGTAAGGGATCAAGACATTTCCAAAACAACTTTCCGTTGCCACTATGGTCACTATGAGTTCTTGGTCATGCATTTTGGAATCACCAATGATCCAACAAACTTCCAGTCATACATGAACCATACTTTCAGAGCTCAATTATGTAAGTATTTGCTAGTATTTTTTGATGATATTTTTATTTACAACAAAACGTGGAAGGAGCATCTGAAAAATTTATATGAAGTATTGAGCATTCTAGAAGAGCACTCACTTTATGTGAAGATGTCTAAGTGTGAATTTGGCATGAAGGAGATGTTGTATCTAGGGAAAATCATCAGTGTAGAAGGGGTACAAGTTCATATGGAGAAAAGTCACGCTATTAAGGATTGGCCCATGCCAAATATAGTTACTGAACTGAAAGGATTCTTAGACCTTTGCACATATTATCAGAGGTATGTTAAGGGGTTCTCCCAATTCGTTGCACCACTCACCGATCTCACGAAGAAGGGGGCATTCGCATGGGAATATTTGGCACAAAAAAACCTTTGAGGAATTGAAATTCATCATGATTTATTGCCTGGTTTTGGCACAAACAGACTTCTCTCAACCGTTTGTAGTGGAATGTGATGTGTCAACAGAAGGACTAGGGGCAGTAGTGATGAAAAACCATCACTCGATTGCATTTGAGAGCAGAAAACTGAAAAACTATGAGCGCCACTACTCCATATATGACAAGGAGATGCTAGCCATATTACATGCTCTCACCAACATTAGAGGAATTTTTTGGTCTAAAATGGGCCTCCTAAGGAAAATAATAAAATAATAGTTAAAATAATAAAATAATATTGATTAATTTTGGAGGAAGAAAGAAAAAAACTACTTTTTGTGTTCGTATTTTTGACATATCTCCCTGTGTTTTTACTCAAATTTCAATCGGGAGAGCTCGTTGGATGCGGAATTTGATTTTGCATCCAACGATTACCCACACTGCATACTTTTGACGGACCCTGCTACCCCAAAAACAAGAAATACCTGAAAAAACATGATGATGATGTCATCATCACATTTTTTTTAGGTATTTCTTGTTTTTGGGGTAGAAGGGTCCGTCAAAAGTATGCAGTGTGGGTACTCGTTGGATGCAAAATCAAATTCCGCATCCAATGAGCTCTCTCGATCGAAATTTGAGTAAAAACACAATGAGATATGTCGAAAATACGAACAAAAAAAGTAGTTTTTTTTAATGACAAATATGTCATTTCAACCAGTATGGTTGACTTATTTTATTGAAATTCTATTGGTTCTTGAATTCCAACTCACAAAAAATGATTTTGGCACGTTTTCTTATAAGGCCCATTTTAGACCCCAAATTTCCTCTAATGATTCTGACAGCACTTGGTGGGAAGAAAATTGAAAATCAAGACAGATCATAACATCCTCAAGTACTTCTTGGAACAAAAGGAGTTAAATGAGCACCAACAGAAATGGACCAGTAAGGTGCAGGATTATGATTTTGAGATAGAGTACGTGAAGGGTAAGAACAATGTGGTAGGTGATGCATTATCCAGATGACCCGCTTCATTATCACTCATGAGTATATCCATAGATTGGAGGTCTCTTCTTTTAGTAGAGTACTCCAAAAAAAAATATTCTTGCGAGTTAATGGATTGACACATTCAGGATGATAGGTACAAAATTATAGATGACATCATCTATTACAAGGGTAGGATATACCTCGTCCTAGAATCAGCCCTGAAAAGGAAGATCATACAGGCATTGTTGAAATATTGTAACTTCGAAGAATATTCTATATGTATCTTTTGTGGTCCCTGATGGTCCTACTAGGAAAACCACTTGTATTACTTTGTACCCCGATGCTTCTAATCGAAAGAACTAATAAGAGTCATGAGGTAGTCCCCTCTAATTGTAAAGGTGGGTCATTAGCACCCCAGTGTGGTTACTTGAGCCTACATGTGTAACTCGAGCCTACATGTCGAATGAGTTAATTAAAGTGAATGGAGGAATATAAATAGAGATGTGGTGCTCCTCATTTGAAGCATACAATCTCACTTGTATAGCGCATTAGTGGAGAAGAGAGAGAAGTATCTGGAGAAGGAGGAGGATTAGGCTTTGATCTCCTTGTTGGTTTTATCTTTTATCTTTTGGGGCATCTATATTGAGGAAGATTTTTGCTGGGTTTTTCCCTTTAGGGTTTTCCCAGGATAAATCTTTGTGTTCTCTTTTGTATGGTTGTGCTTGTCTATCTTTTAGTGATCCTGTCTATATGCTTTTGTTATGAAATCGAAATGAAATACTAATGATCTAGCTTAACATATGAAAATTTAACATGGTATCAGAGCCACCCTGAAAGAAGACATTGTGCAGCTACAGAATCTAGGGATTCTTAATTTTTGGGTCTCTCTCCACAATCGATCAGCAAAAGAAGGCTAGGCTGACTCTCCATTGAAGGGTGCATCTTTCTGTTGAAGCGAAATTCGATTTCGAGCATTTTCAGTTTTCGGTGCGGGAAATTAGGGATTATTGCATAAGAAGAATTTTTGAGTGAGCCCAGCATAAGATTTATTTATCTCCTCATCAAAATCAAAGTTTAGATACCTGGATCAAGATTTTTGGTTGGGTGAAACTCCAGGAAAGTCAAACCCTAGTTTGACCCCGAGCTAGAAAAACCCTAAATACTAAAACTGCTAAGTTTTTGTACATTAGCTATATACATAGATTGGCGAAGGTTCAGGAGCTGAAAATTGTAGAGGCTGAATATAAAATCCTGATGTACCCTGTATCCAAAATCCAGCCTCAGATTCAATATATTATGGGAGATATGATCCCTCCAAGTTAGGGTTCTAGCCTCTTCCAAAATTCATCCCTAAACAGGACACCTGGGGAGAATTGATATATCTTGGGCTACAGAGGTCCAAATGGAATTCCTGAATATTTTCTAGAAATAAAATAGACCTTACGTTCTATTTTTTGAAGTGCAGAACCAGAAGATGAAACAATGACACGTGGCATGCCGTACAACTTCGTTGTTCTGAACAGTCCTATAACAGGTCACCTTGGGAAAAGGATCATAAATCCAAATTGGTGAAAAAAATTCTGATGAAACCTGTGGTGTTGGATCAGGAACATGCAAGGTCATCACAATACGAAATTGTAGATATATAGGAGCCGTAATTTTGGAGATATCATAGAGACAGTGACAAGAATTTCTGCCGAAGAAATTGGAAAACTAGGGCTTCCTGTCCCGAGAACTTCCCTCCACTGTTTTCAGAAAAGGAGTACATTGGACAGCTCCATTTGAAGAGATCTATCTTTATATCCAATAAGATCTGAAATATTCCAAGTTTTGAAAATTATGGTTTCTCTGATAAACCCTAGATCATCTGGCTCCGGAAGTAGGACGAACACCTCAAATTGGTAAGATCTAATCTTTTGCTATTTGCATTTGAGGTTCTCATTTCAAAGTGATCTATCACATCAGTTTGATGATAAGCTTGGTGAAGTTGACAACTTCCAAGCATGGGAGTATTTTATCTCTCTAAAGAAAAGGAATTGAACACCTACATGAGTAGAGAGGTTCCAACTCTAGAGGGAGATGAGGCTCAAAGCCTTACACCAGAAGAACTTGGTCAAGGCCAAGAAGATCATTGTTGATTTAGTCGTGGATCAACTTGTACCACAAGTGTCTTCCCTAAAGACACCGAAAGAGATGTTTGATTCCTTGACCAAGCTATTTGAAGGAAAGAACATACATTGAAAGATGACCTTAAGAAACAAATTGAAGAGGTAAAAGAAGAAGTGAAGAATGCAGAGGTGGTGATAACCACCTTGAATGGCATCCCAGGATCGTGGGATTCATTGATGCAAAGAATGTATGCCAGAAGGAAGTGATTACTTTCATCTTGAATCATAAGAAGAGAAGAAGAAGATGGGAGCAATTGAAGATCAAGCTCTCACCATTCAAAGAACATCCCTCAAGAACTCAATTCTTGAAGAACCTCTTATTCATCTTATCATTTGGATAAGAAATGATGATTTCATGAAAGAAGAAGATGATAAAGTAGAATGATCAAGATGGAGTCTACCCACAAAACAAATAAAAGATAAGTATTCAATTGTCATTTCATGATATTGTTTTGTTATACATTTGATTATATTCAATTGATGTGTTATGCATGATAGATTATTTGCATTAATGACTGTATACTACTAATATGCATGTGATGGGTAAGTAGCTCATGGTGCTATACAACTCTCCATTGCTACTTATCAAACCTCTTTGCTGACATATTGGATTAGTGCACAATATCAATGATGTCATGGTAGAGATGGAAGGCATCTAGAAAGTTTCTATGAGATATGGATGAATGTTGTATTGGCTAAACAGTTGCATGATGCATAAGAATTTGTTGTTATGCATATGTTTTATGAAATAGTTATAACCATGCAACTGGTGTATTTGAATTGTAGGAAAGGTCCTGTACAACCTCCTACAAGAAAATAAGGATGAGACTTATTCCGAAGAACAAGTGATGACAATTCAAGATTCACTCCAATAAACATGAATCTGAAGCTCCCAGGGTCAAAGACACCATGACGAAAGAAAGAGCCTCAGAGAGCGGTAGATCCACCTTGAAGGATGAAGACCACCATGGGTACGAGAGATAACTCAAGATGAAGAAAAGAATTCTATGAAAGAAGCTATGATCAAAGAATAATAGTTGATCATGGGGAATGATGTATACGTTATGATTTCGAGACATAAAGGGAAGTACGTAGTATCTTCCATATGGATCTACAAGAACAAGTGTACAAAGCAAGGTTGGTGATTTGCCTCAGAAAGAATAAACTATGACCAGTATATATCAAGCGTAGAACCACCTGTGCATAATGAAGAAGGAAGATGATACTCCACTTCAGGGGGAGTGACTACAGAAGATATCTAAGTTCGGCATGGTACGACATGATGGATAGCTTCGTAATGGATTGAGACTTTACCAAGAGTAAAGTGGGTTCCAACCTTCAAGGTTGATTGCAGAAGTCTAGGATATGTTGATGATCTGACAAGACGAACTCATGGAAGATGTTATGATGAAATAATACTAGAATGATGTTTGGGATATAGTACTCAAACCAAAAAGCAAGAATGTGGTATCTTAAAAATGGATTTGCAAGATAAAATATGTTGCTGATAGAAGTAAGGAAAGAATTGTGGATAGAGGTTTCTATAAAAAAGAGGGAATTAATTCTGAAGAGACACTTACTCCAGGAAGCAAGGTACACTTCCTTCAGAACTATGATGGTAGTTGCTTCCATGATGAAATAAAGACAAGCGTTCCTTAATGGTATGATTGGGGAATAATTTTACGTCGAATAGTCACAAGGATTTGAAGTTGAAGACAAATGGACTCATATATGTAAGTTGAAGAAGGCCCTCTATGGCATGAACCAAGCTCCTAGATCTTGGTATGGAAGGATAAACAGTTTCCTGTCAATTATGGGCTTTACCAAGAGTAAAGCTGATCCTAACCTTTATCTCAAGGTTGTAGAAGATGAACCTGTCATCCTATGGATGACTTATTCTTGACAGGGAATGAGAAACAGATCATGGAAAGAAAGAATAAACTAGCAGAAGAATTTGAGATGAAAGACCTTGGGTTAATGCATTATTTCCTAGGTCTGGAAGTATGGCAAAGTTCAGAAGTAATATTTCTCAACCAGGGAAAGTATGCGGTAGAGATATTGAAGAGATTCAATATGTTGGAATGCAAAGTCATGGCCACACCCATGGACTCCAACCTGAAGTTGTTAGCTGATGACTCATCAAAGTTAGTGGATCTAACTCATTACAGACATATCATTGGGTCATTGATGTACTTAAAAAATACCAGACCAGACATTTGTTTTGCTGTGAATACCTTAAGTCGATATATTGTTCAACCAAGATGGGTTCACCTAGTAGCTGCAAAACATGTGATGAGATATCTGAAAGGGACTATAGACTTTGGTCTATAATATGATGGTAGCCATGAGTATAGATTGTATGGCTACACAGATGCATATTGGGCTGGAAGTATCATAGATAGGAAAAGCACATCAGGTAGATGTTTTTGTTTGGGGTTTTCTATGAGTTCATAATTTAGCAGGAAACAGTCCAGTGTTTCTCTTAGCACGGCTGAAGCAGAATACATAGCAGTTTGCTCTGCTAATTTGTGAATTCATATGGATTTGGAAGCTGATATTAGGTCTCCTTGACCTGAAGATGGATACTACATTGATTCTATGTGATAACGAGAGTTGTGATAACAGAGAACCCTATGTTCTGTCGTAACACATAGAAATCCGGTATTTCTACATACGAGATAAAGATGCAGATGATGATGTTTCAGTATTTACATATTGTAGATAAAGATGATGGTGATTCAGTATTTCTATACTGAATATAGAGATGATGATGTTCCAGTATTCCCATACTGAAGATATAGATGATGATGATTTCAGTATTCCCATATTGAAGATATAGATGATGTTTCAGTATTTACATACTGTAGATGCAGATGATGGTGACTCCATATTTCTATACTGAATATAGAGGTGATGATGATTTCAGTATTTATATACTGAAGATATAGATGATGATGCTCTCAATATTCACATACTGGAGATACAGATGGTGATAGTTCAGTATTCACATACTGAAGATGTAGATGAAGATGGTTTAGATGATGATGCGGTGACAAAGCCTCTGTCTGGGGTAAAGTTCGAAAATTTTTGAGACAAGCTTGGTGTGGTTCAGAAAGACCTTCCCTGAAAGGGGGAGTAGTGATGTTGCAGTGGGATTGTATCATCCCTGGGCACTTGCCCTAAAGAGATCCGGAGACCTTGGTCTTCGAGAATGAAGAGGGACATATGTCCAGAAGAGATCTGGAGACCTCGGTCTTCGAGAATGAAGAGGGATTGTATCATCCCAGGACATATGTCCATAAGTGATCCAGTGACCTTGGTCATCGAGAATGTAGCAGGATTGTATCATCCTTGAACTTTGGTTCAGAATAGATTTGGTGAACTTCGATCATCGAGAATGTGGCAAGATTGTATCATCCTTGAACTTCGGTTCAGAACGGATCCGGTGAACTTCGATCATCGAGAATGTGGCAGGATTGTATCATCCTTGAACTTCAGTTCAGAATGGATCCGATGAGATTCGATCATCGAGAAGGTGGTAGGATTGTATCATCCTTGGACCTCGGTTCAGAATGGATCCGGTGAACTTTGGTCATCGAGAAGGTTGAAGGATTGTATCATCCTTGAAATTCGGTTCAGAACGGATCCGGTGAACTTCGGTCATCGAGAAGGTGGCGGGATTGTATCATCCTTGGACTTCGGTTCAGAACGGGTCCGGTGAACTTCGGTCATCGAGAAGGTGGTAGGATTGTATCATCCTTGGACTTCGGTTCAGAACAGATCCAGTGAAATTCGGTCATCGAGAAGGTGGTAGGATTGTATCATCCTTGGACTTCAGTTAAGAATGGATCCAGTGAACTTCGGTCATCAAGAAAGTGGTAGGATTGTATCATCCTTGGACTTCGGTTCAGAACGGATCCGGTGAAATTTGGTCATCGAGAAGGTGGTAGGATTGTATCATCCTTGGAATTCAGTTCAGAATGGATCCGGTGAACTTCGGTCATCGAGAAGGTGGTAGGATTGCATCATCCCTGGACTTTAAGTCCAAAAGAGATCCAAAGACTTCTTTGTCTTTGTACTGTGGTTTGCAGGTTGTTGCTGTTGATGATGATGCTTCTGATTGAAAGATCAGAGTGTGATGATGATGATATTTTGATGATAATGATGTTGATATTTGGATGATGTTGATGTTTTGATAATAATGATGTTTTCATGATGATGTATCTGATTTAAAGATCAAAGTATGATGATGATGATGTTTTAGATCGAAAGATTAGAGTATGATGATGATGTTGTTGCTAATTGAAAGGTCAAAGTACTGAAGATGTTGCTGATCGAAAGGGTCAAAGTGCTAAATATGTTGCTGATCGAAAGGTCAAAGTCCTGAAGATGTTGCTGATCGAAAGGTTAAAGTGCTGAAGATGTTGCTGATCGAAAGGTCAAAGTACTGAAGATGTTGCTAATAGAGAGGTCAAAGTATTGAAGATGTTGATGCTGATTGAAAGGTCAAAGTGTTGATGATGATGTTGCTGATGTTGCTGATCGTAAGATCAGAATATGATGATGATGATGATGCTGTTCAAAAAGTCAAAATGCTAAAGAAGTTGTTGCGGATCAAAATAGTTAGAGTGTTGTTGTTATTGAAGACTAAAGATTGAAGATGAAGACTACATGATGTTGAAAATATTCCAATGATTTATAGATGTGTTACCCTGATGATGTTAATGATGTCCTCTATCTCTCTCCTACTATTGTTGTTGTTGATGTTGTTGTAGAATACCCTTCTCGTTAAGGGGGAGTGTTGAAATATTGTAACTTCGAAGAATATTCTATATGTATCTTTTGTGGTCCCCGATGGTCCTACCGGGAGAACCACTTGTATTACTTTGTACCCTGATGCTTCTAATCAGAAGAACTAATAAGAGTCATGAGGTAGTCCCCTCTAATTGTAAAGGTGGTTCATTAGCACCCTAGTGTGGTTACTTGAGCCTACATGGATAACTCTAGCCTACATGATTTAACTCGAGCCTACATGTCAAATGAGTTAATTAAAGTGAATGGATGAATATAAATAGAGATGTGGTGCTCCTCATTTGAAGCATACACTCTCACTTGTATAGCGCATTAGTGGAGAAGAGAGAGAAGTATCTGGAGAAGGAGGAGGATCAGGCTTTGATCTCCTTGTTGGTTTTATCTTTTATCTTTTGGGGCATCTATATTGAGGAAGATTTTTGCTGGGTTTTTCCATTTAGGGTTTTCCCAGGATAAATCTTTGTGTTCTCTTTTGTATGGTTGTGCTTGTCTATCTTTCAGTGATCTTGTCTATATGCTTTTGTTATGAAATCGAAATGAAATACTAATGATCTAGCTTAGCATATGAAAATTTAACAGGAATCACATGAATCACCATTATCAGGACATCATGGCTTCTTGAATACCTACAGGAAGATCTGAGAGAGGTTCTCATGGAAGGGCCTCAAAGGGGAAGTTATGCAGCATGTCCGAGAATGCAGCATTTGCTAGCAAAACAAGATCGAGCACATTCATCTGGCGGGGTTACTTCAGCCACTACCGATTCCATAGCAAAAGTGGGAAATTATTTCCATGGACTTCATTACAGGTTTGACCAAGGTACAAGGACGAGACTGCTTATATGTTGTGGTAGACCAGTTGACCAAATTTTCCCATTTCTTTGCTATCTCATCCGATTATTCAGCAACACAGGTAGCCGAGTTATTTTATAGGGAGGTCTTCATACTACATGGGTTACTCAAGACCATTGTTAGTGATCGGGACAATAAATTCATCAGTGCCTTCTAGTAGGAGCTATTCAGGTTAGTAGGGACAAAACTCGCTACAAGTACGAGTTATCACCCGCAAAGTGACAGGAAGACATAGATTGTCAACAAGTGGGTTGAAGGGTATCTACGCAACTATGTAGCAGTCCAACAAAGGACATGGATTAAGTGGCTACACTTAGGGGAATAATGATACAATAACACCTACCATATGTCTATCTAGATGACACCTTTTAAATCATTGTATGGATATGAGGCACTGAGCTTCGCAGATCTAGATTTTGGAAACAACAGAGCACCCAAGGCCAAATATTGGATACAGGATAGTCAAGATGTCCTTAAGGTCCCGAGGGAGAACTTATAGGAAGCATAGAATCAGCATAAACTATATGCATATAGACATAGGGTTGAGAGGAGCTTTGAGGTAGGAGATCTGGTATACTTACGACTAAAATCATACAGACAATCTTCCCTCAAGAAGAAAGGAACAAAAAAACTAAAACCTTGCTTATATGGTCCTTACAAGGTAATTTGGAAGGTTGGAGAGGTGGATTATGAGCTATAAATCTCGTAGGAAAGAAAGATTCACAATGTATTTTGTTAGCAAAAACCCACCAACAAATCCTCACCGACAGGGGTTCTCACTCTGTCGATGCCCAACCAACACGATCTCCCTGAGAACCGGCCTAGACAGGTTTTACCCTACCTAGTAACATCCGCAGAGTGGACGAAGTCTCACCTGAGATGTTCAAGAGAGAACTGTCGAAACCAATTTTTCGGCAGTAATAAGGGATCATATTGCATCCGCGGCTTCGACAACATAACTATCATATTACAGAACTAAGACAGTTATCACAATTCATATTCACAACTAGAGATCTAACATATCACATTATTCATTTATCGCAGCAGTATCATTCATAAAACAACTTTAATAAGCTTCATCATCATTCATCAAAATTGTGAAAGAATTGGGATAGATCACATCATCAGTTCATTGCAGCAACATCAGGAAATAATAACCAGATTCGATACACTTCTCATTGACATCGCAATAGAAAAAACAGGAAAACAAAAGACAACATTTAGGAAACAACCGTCATGTCATATTAATTCTGCGCAACAGATCCAAAACAGATAATTCTTCTCCACAGCAGGAGACTAATTACATCCCCAAAATTCAGTATCTGACACAGAAAAATCACATATTGTTCAAAATATAAGACTCATCAAGACCATAGACTGATTGCAACAGATTGATCACTCTCAGATATTGAATTGGACTTGTATTGCACTCATCATGATGATGCTTTTGATCCCACCCATACAATTGCAAAACTAACTCTATATATAGGCTTGCACCTTTACATAAAAGGTCCACTTCTAACTAACTTCTAACCACTAATGACCTATGTCCACAAAACGTGGTCAATTAATACATTAAATATTCAAAATAGGTTATCTTTCTACCCATCACGTTGATCTGGACTTGCGCGGTGTCACATGAGCTTGCCCAACTACTGTGACGCTACGCAACTCACTTACCCCAAACCCCTTCCAAAAGGCCCCCAACACAGTCTTGTGGCTCGTCCTCGAGCCACGTAAAGTTGACAGGGTATATGTCGATGTCTTGTCCTTGAAATATTCAAAATGCTGTGAAATCTCTTGAACCTGAAGCTAGAGTTTTTCGGCAATGCTTTGACAGTTGAGCAAATCCTTCTGCATGGGGTGCGCTTCCCCAGCCTTGCCATAAACCATCTACCAACTTCCTTGCACCTCCTGCAGCGTTGTGACTTCTTTGACAGCCAGCTGCCCACCAACTTCTTGAAACTCATCCAACTGGGCACGATGCTTTTGTTGGTGTTCTTGGGCACAGGCAGCTCTTTGCCGTAGGTCCTTCAACTCCTTAGACTACGTGATCTGCACCATGAGCATCATTGCTCGCAGTGCCATCTTCAATGTCATCAACTGTCCTTCAGCTTCTTGCACCTGGTGGTCAACTGGTCGAGATGTTCGTCTTGGACAACATTTTTCCACAACTACATTGTCGCCTCCATGATTGTTTGCTTCTTGCTGCATTGTTTCAAACTGGGCCGCTATCTCCTCAATAGTAGCCTTCCATTCGGCAACCTGCTCTAATGGCATCTCTGGATGGACCAGGGAATTAAGCAAAATATTGGTGTCCTAGAGATGGACAATAATTTCCCCAAGTTGGTTGGCCTTAGCGACTATAGTCAGCTTGGTTGTGCTCTCAAAGATATGTTGAGATGCCTCATCGACAACTTGCTCGACCACACCACAACTTGCGCACAACTGCGCCTTCACAATGATAAGGCAGTCTTGTGCCTTCTTAAGCTCGGTGATTTCCTTGACAGCCTTGTGCTACAACTCAGCCTATGCTACCTTTAATGCCTTAATCTACCGTACTTTCTCTTCCACCAACTGCACCCTGACCTAATCCAGCTCCTCAACTTATTTTTGTAGCTTCTCAGCTACGCTCTGTGACTGCACATACCCATCACTAAGCACCTTTTACCTATCCGCCAATTCCTGGGTAGCAACATGTTGCATCTCCACAAGCTCCTGAGCAGGTAGCTTGTTAAGATCCAACGCAATGCTCTGGAGCAGCCGTAGTAACAGGTTCACCTCTTCACTCCCCACGTTGATCGTAGTCGGGGGAACTTGAACGTTCCTAGACCATGGGTCAGTGATGATCGACGAAAATTCCTACATCACATCTTTCTCAGGTGTCTTCCTGGAAACAACATCATAAATAGAATTCAACTTATCTCTTATCGCAAAAAACCCTTCTTGGTTGGACTCTAGTATCACTTGCATCGCAGCCTCAGAGGAGTCAGTGGCTGCTTTGATGAGCCACTTCAGTTGGTCCTCCATCCCTGGTTGGGTACCGCTGCCTACATCATATTCTAGCCGCCATTTGGTTCAAGTTTCCTCCCGCATGAGTTGTGCTTCGGCCTCAGGTTCCGTCGACAATTCATTGTCGGAATCATGAACACTCAGCTCCTTCTAGATAGGCTCGTTAGGGGCATTAGTTGGTGGCTCCTTAGAGAGTTCCTCCTGGCTCACGGGGTTGCGCCATTCAGCCGGCCACTCGTGAACGAGAGCATCCAATTCTTCATCAGTGAATTTGTAGGCCAAAGATAGCCACTTCTTGTCAGAGTCCCACCATGCTTGGATATAAATGGAATGAGTCCCAATAGCGAACTGAATGAGCCGTTGATACTTGGCTACTACGTAATGGGATAAGCATGGAACTTTGACAGCTGCAGCTTGTAGTGCTTCCCAATAGACCCAAAAATGGATCGGACAGTCCATGTGTTGACTGGGCTCCTCAACCCACCACAAATTATAATAGTGTGTGCCTTGGCACACCTTCACCGCATCGATTTCCATTGACTGATAATATTTTGGTTCCATCCATGTGACAAGTGCAATGAGAGCATCATCGAGCAACTAGTTGAGTAGAAACAAGGACCAATTCATTTGCACACCCTCTACGCATTTTTGTGCACATGCGACCACGCCCGAGTTGCAATGGACTGGTTGATTCCCCTGGAAATCTTGCTCACCAAAATTTGCGCCCTGATATGCACCGTCTATGAATTAATGCTGTCGATACGATAGGCATGGCCATCATGCTGCAAGCCAAAACTCTCCTTTGGCTGCTTAGAAAGATTTTTGTTAGTATCCCGCCCGTGGATATACTGCACTAGATCTTCCCTGGCCTTCAACAAGTCCATAATATTTGCAATTAATTCGACCATGACAGGAATATGCTCATTCAACTAGAGTGTCCCACCATGAAAGCAAGCCAATATTTGTTTGACGATGCATGAGTTTTGTTCAGTCACCCAAAGTGAGGCATATTAATGAGCCCCAACAATCTATATTTATTCAACCCGCTCTCCCATGGTTGAGGAATCCTCTAAATCGGTACAACAGACCCTGTCGAAACTATTTCATAGGGCTCATCCCAGACATCTTTGATCAACAACAAATCGTGGTCTTCAAACTTCAGCTTGATCAAGGCAGGGATGATATCTACCGAGCAAGTCATCCCTTCCGACAGTGGTAGCAATTTGGGTGGATACTTCTGACTCTTCATGGGATACCTCGGATTCACTCCTGGATGCATTGGAGTGACATATCCTAGGATATCATTGACAGAGACACCCCTGGGTGTTGCAGACTCTATAGCTCCCAAGCTTGACACCCCAGTCTGTGAAGTCCCCCCTCCTTGCACTCTAATCGAAGTGTGGGTGCGCCTCTTCTGCAACGGCGTGGAACTGGGCTTCTGAGTCTTTCGCTTTCCTCTGGGGATCAACGAAGAGCTTACTGGCATGCTCATGACTTCTTCCTCAATGGCCGTGGGCCGATTGGGGGATTCCTAGTCACTAGAAATCTCAATTGCATCGGGGTCGCTTAGCATGCCGCACTCCCCAATCCTTACCATGCACCCGACGACTATGCACCTTTACTCTTCAACTGTACTCGGCTCAACACTTTTCTCACTCGAATGAACTACTTTGAATAATGCCTTCCTCCCACGTCCCGCATGCTTTTAATAGCCACTTCCCAATTTGAAATCATCATTGCCAAATATACCGTGTCCATCATGACCAAATCCAACAGTAATGACACCAAATCTGCCAGCAATCTCACCCTACTAATGGTTGGATCAGCCATTAATGTGTGTTGCTTCAACAAGCGCCACCAACTATATTTTTTAACTACCTTCATTTATTGCTGATTTGACCAACCCACAGCCTTGTGGCTGTTGCAGGTGGTCTCCCTTCCATCGCTACTAACTCCTATCCTTGCACGACCTCTTCCCCTAGGCTCGCCTTGATGCTATCTAACAAAATCTTCTATTTTTTTTTCCACAGCGCCTCAAGCGGTGCGCAGCTCTGAGCCCGTCCTATAGGGATTTAAGCGACTCCCATTGACGAGTGTCGATAGTACCGCACCATCTAATTGTTGTAACTAAAATGCACCTCCAGAAGTAATGGAATGAACAAGATATGGGCCTAACCAGTGCATCTGTAACTTATCTGGTTGCTTCATGAACTTGCTGTCATATAACAGCACCAAATCTCCTTCCGCAAACTGTTTATTCTTAATGTGACGATCATGCCATGCCTTCTGTCGATCCTTCGCAATGCGCTGGTGGAAGCTTGCAATAAAGTGGTCCTCTTTAAGCTCGATCAACTATGCAATGCACTCTTCTAATGCTTCTGCATCATCCATGTCGGTCGCCGCAGTGATGCAGAAAATAGGAACAATGTATTCCATGGGAATGACTGACTCTTTCCCACATACCAGCTTAAATGGTGTCTGTCCTATTATCCATTTACAAGTGGTGCGATAGGCCCATATCAATGTTGGAATTTTCAAGTCCCATTCATCGCGATTAGCATTACATATCATTGTCAACGCTGTTTCCAAATTTTTTTTGAACGCTTCAACAGTCCCATTCGCCTACAGATGGTATGGCGTGATTTTCTTATGTTGCACCTGCAACTCCTCAGTTAGCGCTCTCACAGTGCGGTTGATAAAATGACTGCCCTGGTCACTCATCAATATCCCAGGTCACCCAAACCGTGTCACAATATTCTCAAATATGAACTTTGTTGCTGTCGCAATGGTACAATCCACAACTCATGCGACCTCTGCCCACCTGGTCATATAGTTAGTTGCGGTAATGATGTATCGCGCACCAATCCTCTTCCCTAGTGGATTAATTGGACCCACAAAATCCACAACCCATTTATCAAAAGGTTGTAGAGTCACCTATGGCATAAGCGACATCTCATCCCGCCGCGATGGTTTACTGATGCGTTGGCAGATGTCACAACTTCGTGCTTAGTCTGCGGCATCATTATGCAACATAGGCCACCATAGCCCAACACACAACACCTTTCACACAGTATTCCTTCCTCCATAGTGACCTCCCACAATTCCTATATGTGATTCTTCTAGAATGGGTCCCTGCTCATGCGATAGGATACACCGTCACAAGATTTCATCTGGTCCAAGCTTGTATAACTGTCCAACAATCAGCTGGAAATGTGAATCCTTTACTACCAACTGCTTCTTCTGACTGGTTGATAGGTTCTTCAGGGAAACACCAGTACCCAAGAACTGAATGATTGGGGCATAATGATCATCTATGATATCGACACAGAATAGTTGCACATTTGGCAATCCGTCGTCAATATTGGTAGGTTCTTCTCTGGTATCAATGCAAGACAGGTGATCAGGACTAACATTCAACCATCCTGGCTTCACAACTATTTCAAAGTCAAATTCCTAAAAAAGTAGCAGCCACTGACAAATCTTCCCCCCCAACACATGATTATTGACCAAATATTGCAAGGTGAAATGATCGATGAACATCTTGAAGTGACCTCCTAACAAATAGTGCCTGAAAATTTTCAAGGCATAAACCATCACCAAGCATTCTCTCTCAGTTTTTGTGTAATTTCGTTCATAAAATGACAACTTCCTACTGGAATATGCGACCGGGTGATCCAGGTCGGCCTCACTTGGTTGCGCAAGCACAACCCCCAACACAACAAAAGAGGTGTCAACATGCACATGGAAATCCTTGTTCCAATCAGGGAATATCAGTATGGGTGTGGAGGCCATCTTGGCCTTTAGTGTGTCAAAAATTCCTTGACATTCCTGACTCCACTCAAATGCAACATCCTTCTTTAAGAGCTTCTCCACAGGCGCAATAATCACAGCGTATCCTTTAATGAAATTGTGATAGTACCCTGTGTGCCCCAGCGTCACTCGAAGCATCTTCACATTCGTCAATGGTGGAAAACTAAGAATTAGCACGATCTTCATTAGATCAACCAATAGACCTTCCTTACATACAATGTGTCCGAGTAGCATTCCAAACGGCGGACAGAAAATGTACTTCTTAGAATTTAATGCAATTTGATGTTGTTGACACCTTTCTAGTATCAATCGCAAGTTGTCGAGATGGTCCCTAATTATCCCGTAGACTATCAAATCATCCATATATACTTTCTAGAACTTTTGAATAAAGTCTTTAAACACAACGACAACTACCCGAGAAAATATTGCTGGTGCATTCTTCAGCCCAAAGGGCATGACTGTATATTGAAAACAACCCCATTCAATGACAAACGTGGTCTTATGGCGATCCTCCTTTGCAATCCGGATCTGGTGGTTCCCCAAAAAGCCATTTGTGAAGGAATACATATCCTGACCACCTACTCCTTCAAGGACCTCATCTGTAAACGAAGTCGAGAACGAATCATGCACGCAGGCATCATTCAACTTTCTTAGGTCGACGCAAATGCAGACTTTGCCGGTCTTTTTATCTTGAACCACCATAAGGCTTATCCACTTTGATTCTTTGACATGCTCGATGATCCTAGCATCCAGCATCTGATCAATATCAGCCTTCACACGGTCCGTGTATCCTGGTTTCAGTCGATACGGCCTCTGTCGCAAAGGTTTTGCATCGGGTTTCAACGAGATTTTCATCTCCCCAGGTCCCCTAATATCCCCCTCATTTTTGAGAACCGCGCCAGAAAAAGATCCTAGAATTCATGCAGTAGAGCCATGATTTTGGCCATTGTTTCCTTGTCCCAATAGTCTCCAATATTGGCAAATTTTAGGTGCTCTTCCAACCCAATGTTGACTTTCCTGATCTTCAGCGGCTGACTCATCAAATCCGTTGGTATGTATGGTGCTGTAACATTGCGACTTCCTTCTGACTCAGGAATATTAACATTCCAAAAATCATCATCATCTTCAGGTTCCCCAGATAGATTGTAACATGTTATCATGGATTGCATTTAGCAGTGCACATGTGGATCAACTGGGTATGCGACAGGGACGACCTTCAGCACTATGTCATGGATGATTTCCAATGCATTATATACCTCTAGGTTGGCATTCTGGAAACTAAACATCTGCACAAAGCAAACAGACAACTCCTCCCAAGTGGTTATAGTTCTGCGCAGTTCTGCCACTACATACCAGGATATCGATGTCTCATCCAGAGTATGAACAAAAGCATGGACCCACTCATATGTAGGCCATGATGCCCATAAGGCCTTACATTCCATCAAGTGACTGGTGGGGTCATTCCGTCCATTTTATCTCCTAGCATGATAGACCTCCGAATCACCGAAGTGCACCATCATCAATCTCCGACATTGTCCCCAGTCATGGATCGTCTGCTTGTGCGTCACCCACCATTGGGTCGGGATAGCCTTCAGTGCTACATCTACAGCCAATACCCTTTGTGGTTCAAACACTTTCTCTTGAAATTATTGAAGGAATTACGATAACTTTGGCATCCCTTCATAAATTTCCAACTCGATAGTCTCGATTGCTACACAATGGAGAGACTGTGTGATCAACTCACATTTCCTGAACAACACCTCATGCAGCCTATTTTGACAATTTTCCAAAGCATGATCAGAATCAGAGGACGCAGAAATATCACTGTGCCATCCAAGTTCCCCATCGACGATAGGGTGGATATAGTCTTCAGAGATATTATAGGATTGATCCCAACTTCTACCGGCTTCATCCCTCATAGGTTCAATATACCGACATCCTTCCTGAGGGTAAATGGGAGCAATGACCCCGATATCCTGGTTCTCAAATGTCATAACCTGTTTTTTGAAATTGATAACTATCATGCTATCATTAGCCCACCCAATCCGTAGTAATGTGGGATAGGAATCTCCATCTTCAGCCACTTCTATCACATCAAAATCAACACACATTTTCATACCTTCAACATCGACAACCAGGTTTGAGATGCAACCAATGGGATGAAACTTTTCCTGATTTGCTAGTCACAGCTGCACCGGTGACCATCCCAATGTCAGCTTCCCCATCAAATGCCAAGTTTGTTTGGTCAAAATGTTTACATGTGATCCGAGATCCAGAATGACCGAGTCAACCTCGTAATCTTTGATCTAGATGTTCATCCTCATATCCTTTCCTGTCTTCCTCTTTTGCAAGGAGTTCACCGCGGAATCCTTCAATGTCTTATCCCGGTGGTATAACAACTTCTCAATATTGACAAGGGCTTCAGGATTCCTTACCAATGATAGACAACTCTCAAAGAATTGCTGCAAGGTACCATGCTTCCGTGATGGTCCTGCCTCTATAGATGGATCAAAAGAAGACGACATGTCGATAATAGGTAACTTACCTGGATTTCTCTTGATTTCATGCTTGGCCTCAAAGAAGGTGTCTTTCTCCGTCGCAATATCAAATGCTACCTTTTTCTTTTTAGGGAACCCAACTTGCTGACGTGGTCCGTCTTCTCTAGTTATCACACCGACGCGAGTGACAAACCCAACCTCGACATCCTTCATTTGTGGTTCGGCTTGAATTATTGCAATCATTGATCCTTGATTCAAGTTCTGGGCTTGATTCAATGGTGGGTTCTAATTCAGTGGTGGGTTCGTTGGTTGATTTTGAGTCTGTGGCAGGATCTGATTCTAGATCGTCAGCTAGTTATGTACTTGGAATGTTGGCTGGTTCTGAGTCTGCGCATTCTGCAACTGAGGAATGTTGCCAGCCTGCCACTTTACAATAAGTTGAGGGAAATTTTCAACATTGTGCTCACTAGCTACATAGTATGTACACTGCGCATGAGGACACTCCCTCTAGTAGTTCTCGAATACTCCATAGGTATAACACTGGATTGATTCTCGACCTCGTCCTCCTCCTTAACCGAAGCCTCCTCCTCATCCCCTAAATCCTCCGTAGAATCCTCCTCGAAATCCTCCTTACTGAAAATGAGGCTAGGACAACTACTACTATGGGGTTCGATTTGCTGTTGGACATAATGCGCAGCTTGAACATATTGTGGCTGAGGCTAAATGAGTGGTACCTGATTATACTATGGTCATGGCACAAACTGTGGTTGCGCTACAAACTACGGTTGTGGTGCAAACTGTGGCTGGGACGTAAAATGATGCTATGGTTGTGACGGCATAAATTTCATTGAGGGCAGCGATGTATATTGCACCTGCGCTACTGGCTGTGCCATCTATGGCTGCGCTCGCATTGCTTGGGGGTCCTCACCTTTCACAATGTATGAATCATATGTCCTTTCCTGGAGCAAGTCATAAGCTCGACAGTTTTTATTGGCGTGCCCTACTAACCGACAAAAGGTACAGGACAAAATATCTTCCTTGGTAACCCTCTTTTGCATGTAGTCGCAGTTCTCATGTTGATGCCCATATACCTGACATATGCAGCACCATGGTACACCAGCACAACTCAATGGATTCGGGGCTCCTGAAAGCAAATAATTTCAAAACGTCGGACATGTATCCTTGGTGTATCCGTCCACATGACATCGGGTGCACCAAAGGTTGTCATGATCTTCCTTAGCCTTCTTGATATCTTGTAGTTGGAGGGTCAGATTGGCCAAATGTGCTTGAATCTGGTTCATCCCGATCCCGGTTTCTCCTACTGGTGATGCTTCTAATTTCATTGTGATTTCCAGAGCCTCGCTTTGTGTCACAATCTTTTGCTGCATTAGCGGTTGTCTAATATGTGGTAAAAGTACAGCGATGAACCAATCCTTGTGTTGAACGTCGCTCATTTGGAATCTGACTCGAGCCATCAACGTCTTAAACCATTGATCAAAGTCCCAAATTGTTTCATTGGGAAACTGCTTGATTTCTTTCAACTCTGTAATGTACTGATCCTCAGACTTCTGTTTCTTGAATTCTTCAAATAACCCCTTACAGATCTCATCCAATGTTTACATTGTACCTCCCTGAGGAACCAACATGAATCTCATGTATCAATCCATGGCATGACCCTAGAGGGTGGTTTCCAGCTGGCTTTTCTTGACATCGTCATCCACATTCTGTTGGGTAGTCCAGATCGCCTCGCACAAGAACCAATATTGCTTTGGGTCATCGGTGTCATTTCCATGAAATATTGGTAGCTTCATTTCGTTGCCCGCCATTTTGGGCCTTCTTCCTTCGGCTGTTACTCTACTTCTAGACTGTTGTCGACACATCGGGCAATTCAAAGTAGAATGCACGTTTCTTCCTAGTGGTGGAGTAGTGCACGGAGCTGTGGACACGTTACTGCTGGGGTTCGAGCTTGTCGTTATGCTAGGCATAGCCTGGGCCTGGTCATCCTCATTGTCACTAAAAGGTTTCTTTGTCTTGTGTGGTTTTTCTTCGTGGCATCACACTTCGATCGCAGTAGGACCTTCTTCTATCCTTTGCCTCTTCTCTCAAAACCTTGCTCCTCCTCTTATACAACCACTTTTTTCCTCGTCGACCTTCACAATCTCTCTAGAAATCATGCCCATTTACCCCTTACCTTTCCATGCGTCTCCCCCCTTTCGTCACAATGTCTACATCCTACGTACACCAGAGTTCCACTACTCTTGGTCCATCTTCATAATACCTTTTTCATAGACAAGATTTTTAATAGATAACTATAGAGACAGCAAAAATCTACCTCGTGGTCCGTTGAAGAACTCCCTTTCTGCTTCTCTAAATGACTTATTGGTATCTACTGCAAACTCAGTAATGTATCCCTCCAGGATACTGTCCAAACACACATAGACAGCCCGCGATGCCCTATTGTTTGTTTCTTGTAATTCCTGGATCATCTTCGGAGTCCAAGATGTCGATTCTCCTCCTTGGAAGTTTTTATTCTTAGAAGCGAACTTCGCCAGCCACTCATACAAGATGATAAGAAAGTCACAGAAGAACCATTCATGAGGACCGTCATGAATATATATGTCCAACCAATTACCCATTGACAGCTTCGGATTTTGATTTTCTGTTTCAACAAACTCTCACAGTTTTAGACCAAACCACTCCTTGATCTCCAGTCGAGTCGGATGCCAAAACATATCCTCCTTTCAATCGCAACTCGGTCCTAGCAACAGAACCATTTTTTGGCAAAAAACAACCAACAAAGCCTCACCGATAGGGGTTCTCACTCTGTCGATGCCCAATCAGTGTGATCTCCTTGAGCACCGGCCTAGACAGGTTTTACTCTGCCCAGCAACATCTGCAGAGCGGAAGAAGTCTCACCCGAGATGTTCAAGGGAGAGCTGTTAGAACCAAGTTTTTGGAAATAAGGAAGGAATATATGGAATCCATGGCTTCGACAACATAACTATCAGATTAAAGAACTAAGACAGTTATCACAATTCATCTTCACAACTACATATCTAACAGATCACATCATTCATTTATCGTAGCAGTGTTATCGCAACTGTATCATTCATAAAACAACTTTAATAAGATTCATCATCATTCATCAGAATTGCGACAGAATTGGGATAGATCGCATCATCAGTTCATTGCAGCAACATCAATAAATCATAACCAGATTCAATACACTTCTCATTGACATCACAGTAGAGAAAACAGGAAAAAAAAGACAAAATTTAGGCAACAACCGTCATGTCATATTAATTCTATGCAACAGATCCAAAACAGATAATTCTTCTCCACAGCAGGAGACTGATTATGTCCCCAAATTTTAGTATCTGACACAGACAGATCGCATATTATTCAAAACAGAAGACTCATCAAGACCATAGATAGATCGCAACATATTGATCACTCTCATATATTGACTTGGACTTGTATCGCACTCATCATGATGATGCTTCTGATCCCACCCATACAATTGCAAAACTAGCTCTATATATAGGCTTGCGCCTTTACATCAAAGGCCCACTTCTAGCTAAATTCTAACCACTAATGACCTATGTCCACAAAATGTGGTCAGTTAATACATTAAATATTCAAAAGTGGTTATCCTTCCACCCATCGCGCTGATTTGGCCTTGTGCAGTGTTGCATGAGCTTGCACAGCTGCCATGGTGCTGTGCAACTCACTTACCCAAAACACCTGCCAACAAATTTAATGTGTCTAGTCTCAAGAAAACATTAGGACAACACATTGCTCCATCCACTGAGTTACCTCCCTTAGATGATGAAGGGCTGTTGGTACTGATTCTAGAGAGAATCCTACAGGTGCGAGAAAGGAATCTCCGAAACATGGTGATTCGAGAGTATCTGGTGAAATGGAAGGAAATACCTATGGATTATGCCACATGGGAAGGAGAGCAGGTATTGCAGCATCCTAGTTTGCAGTTGCTTGACTACAAGAAATTTCAAGAAAGGAGGACTGTAATGTCCCCCTCTAATTAAGCATCCAAAACACCCGCTAACCTACTTCATTCCCATAGGTTCGAGTGGGTACTACATGAGAGGGAATTGACTGAGGGAATTTGATACTTAGAGCAGAACAGGACATTCATTTAGTGTCAAGTCATCAGTCGGATAAAGAAGCCTTATTTCTTTAGGCTTAAAAGTCAATAGAAAATTAGAATTGCATTCATACAAATGCAAAGCATAAAACCTAAAAGTGACATGCGAACCCTAAAACCACATTAAGTTCTATTTAAGTAGGTGATTACACTAAAGAGGGTATCTATTATTATTGTTGATTGATTTTGGAGTTTTTGAGTAGCAGCATAGCATTTATCCATGATAGTTGGGGTTGGAGATGCTGTCTTCAGCTAGCGAGGGTTCGACAGTGAGATATCTTCCCTAGTCTCTTATTGGGATAAATCATCCATGTTTATCCACAACATTCATCATATACTTTAGTATTCATAGATCCAGCACATTCCGAAGGGTTATTGGTAGATCCACATTTTGCAGCCGAAAGTAGTAGGGAAACCACAAAAGGATTTGCTAGGACCATAAAACCTAGTCTTTCCTCTGCATGTCATCTTCCTCTTTCTCAGAAGGCCTATCCTACGTCATAGAGTGATTGTCAGCCATCAGTTTGCTCATCTAGAGCATGTATCAGCAAATAGAGATCTTTGGGGCGTGAGTAGCAGAACCACAGGTCAATTTTCTATAGAACTTAGAGGCTCCCAAACCTCTGCATGTGATATTCTATCTCTCCGGCATCAGCATACGAATAATCCCATAAACTTTCATCCTGATATGACCTCTCCTCCTACAAAAATGTCACCTTCATCATGGAGGGTGCTTACGGTACTGCGGGGCGGTAATAACGGAGGAAAGAAGCACTACTAGCCCACCTATCCAGATCTTTATGCATGCATCTATCTTTGGAGTCATTATCATCCAGAATATCAGTGGTAAATGTCAATTTCTCTCTGCAAACCATAGCCCTAATTCAACTACATTTTAGGGCATTTTTGCATGGCAAGTTTGCATGCACAATTATTTCATATTTTTGTATAAGATTGAATGTAAGAGTTAGCACTATAATAGAACATTAGAGAATATAAGTATTTAGGATATTACAACTTAGGCGTGTCTAGTTTGGGATATGCAAGAATTGGGTGCATCTCCTTTGGCACCCTCAATCAATCTGGTAGGTCAAGCTCTAGATTTCAAGGTAGGGGGTGTGCCTTTAATGGATCTCTCACATGATATAATGGTAGGTAAATCTCTAGTTGTGTGTGTATGGTATGGTCTTGGACCTTTCAAAGGGGGGTCTTAATGAAGGGAATGTTGTTTCAAGTGATGATTAAGAGTCTCCAATCTTGACCAATAATTCAAAGGCTCAATTTGATGGTGCAATCCACACTATTCATCCATTGTTGGTGGATTCAATGGATGAGAGATCCCACACTTATTGGATTCCCATCCATGCCATGACTTCCATTCCTCCTCAGTCTCATGTTTCCCTTCTATTGGTCATGATCCTAGAGGGGTCCATACACTCCATGATCCAACCGCAAGTTAAATGGTATTATGCTATAGAAGTAGCCAACAAGTTTCCTCACCTGAACGAATACACAATGGAGACCATTGTTTCTTAAGGAAGGAGGAATGATCCAACCAACAATTGGTATGTTTTCTAACTTCGACAAAGTCTATCACTTCGACTACTTGGATTGCTTCGACAGGTTCAACATTGGATTCAACAAGTACGAACCTCGACAAGTTTTATCACTCGACATACAACATCTTTACATGTCGTGTCGGCACTTGTCGATGTTGAACTTATGAACCATTATAACTTCTTGTAACTGAATGTAATGGGTAATCACCCAAGCATCTCAGGACTCTATATAAACATATACATTCTTGTAATAATCAACCAACTTTCATAGAGAAGAAGCAATAATAGAAATTGGTTCGAATTCTTGCATATTTTCTGTGTGCATACTTTCTTTCGATATAGTGTATCTCCTTCTTTACTTGTTCTTTTTTCTAAGCTTCTTCCATGACATTTCTTGACTCATTTAGTCGACTGTTTTCCCCAGCGTGTACCTGTGCACGACCTAGATCACTCCCTTAAGAATATTTGGTTGTTTTTCATTCTTTTGATCCTGCATTCTTGGGCTTAAGAGATTGCTTGCAAGTTGTGCAAGTGATTCAAATTCAAATTCGAGGAATATGCCTTCTCCTAGTATTTTTCATTCTTATAGTGTTGTCATTGGTGTGAATAAGTCGATTGGATGTGGTAAGTATAAAAAATCTATGGGGCACTGAAGAGAATTTTTAAGCATATAATCTAGTTACTCCATGATGATGGAGTAATGAGATAGGCCTTTGAGACTATTTTTTGTTTATGATTTGGATATTTGAGACTAGATTTTCAAATTTTTTTTGGTTTATGTGATATGTCCCTCTAGTCAGTACCTATTATGGTTGCTATCAAGTAGTTCCTGATAAGTTGTACAATGTCTCTTGGCTTTAGTTTTTTACTTTCCACGGAAATAATACATAGAAATTTAGGACCAGATGGAAACAACATAATTTCCTTAGATTCCAATTTGTTTGTTCCATATTCATTTTCTAGTAATGTAAGCACTAATGGTGCAATTTTTATTTGATTAAATTAAAAAACGTTACCTTTTTTTAATGGATATATATGTGTGTGTGTGTGTTTCAATGTGGTTCACAACCCAAAGACGGCTTGTTATATCCATGGGAAGAATTCCTAGGGGGGGAACCTGAAGGGGCCTCACCCTATCAACTTTTATTACAGAACCTAACTCGGTGGGGACATCAAGTGAATCCCTTATATATCTATGGATAGCCACCCAAGGATTTGACCCCGAGACTTTCTGCTTACAACTCACAGATCTCAAGCACTCGAGCTAACCCATTGAGCTATATGTGTGTGTATATAATACCAAAATGTGTAAATTCATATTCATATTTCAAAGTTTCCAAACTTGATGGCCTCCCTTATTCAAGGAGAATAAAGGGGAATAAATCTCCAATTGATCTACACTTTCATTCACTAAACACTTAAGACCTAGAACAATATGAATGATAGAATCAACAAAAGACAAAGATGGAAAACTTTAATATCACGAAGAATCATAAACCTCAACCCTGCGCATAATTCAAAGAAAAGATGAAAGAGAATATCCATTCCTCAAAGGAATTACCTTCACTAAGTCTCAAAATGCACTCTAAATCATAAATTCATATCATAAAAACCATTTATATTTAGGTGACCCATACAATAATAATGTGCACTAAGGCTCCCCAGGTAGCTACACATTGCTATATATATATATATATATATGGGCCTCACTTGATGTCCCTGTCGGGATAGATCCGTAATCAGAGCAAACGGGGTGTGGCCCCTTCAAGTGGCCTCCCTATGATTTCTTCCTGTTGATGTAGCAACCTCGCTGGGGGGTTTGTGAACCACAACATAATAATAATAATAATGATGATAACGTGCACTAAGGTGTGACCTTAGGTGTCTAAAGGCTTCTTGTGAGGCCCTAGTCTTAAGAGACTTCATGCACCTCTTCCATACAATCACCTTAGTGGTCATTGCTTAGCATAGACATACATGACATGAGGTGGAATTGGATAGAAAGATTTTGAGGTAAAAAATAGGTCTCATAAGAGATATAAAAAAATATTATGAGTTTGTCATTTTGTAGGAAAGGTACATTTACAACTCATTTTTTACACTACAATCTATATAACTATAGTTAAGTTAAATTGGAAAGTTGTCAAAAACTAAAATGAATAAAAAAACACTTTATTAATCTGACTAGAAATGAAAGAGTTTTTTAAAAACTATTATTCTTCAACAATTAATTTCTTTAAAGAAAATATAAATATGAACTGTTAAATTTTTAATTGTGTTATATATGTTCATATTTATTTATTCCAATTAAAAAAAAAAAACATGAATACTTAACCATGATAATATTATGTTTTTGTAAATATTATATTATATATTTAAATTATATAATTTATTATATATTTATATTAGATTATATATTAATTAAATATTAAATAACTTATTTATTATATAATAATTAAAAACTTAACCCCTTCTTAATAATATGTGCACACTTTTCGAAACATGAGCTCTTCATAATAAGTGAATCATTTAAAATTAAAAAACGTACGTTTTTCGAAACATGAGCTCTTCATAATAAGTGAATCATTTGAGATTAAAAAACATTTATGGATGTCAATGCTTTTTGGCAAAAAATATTTTACATGCAACAAAGTAATAAATGTTGCGGTGACAACACTGTGGGCCGTTGGATCTCAACCTATTTGAGATCCAACGGCACACAGTGCTGCCATCGCAGTATTTATTACTCTACTGCATAATGAATATTGTTCGCTGTGTTTTTTCACTCTTCTTAATATCAAAACCTTTTTTTAATTAAAAAATGTGTTTTCAAATTTATGTTGTACCATCAAATAAAAGAATGTACTAGAAGAAGTACATATTTATTTTTTTAATTAAAAATGTGTTTTCAAATTTATCCTTTTTTATTTTTCATATAATTTATATTTTTTAAAATTAAAAAGTGTGTTCAAATTTATGTTTACCATCAAAATAAAAAGAATGTACAAGAAAAATTACATAGTTATTTTTATGTCCCCAACGGGGGACATTTATAAACAATTCAATGGTATTATTTTGATCATATCGATAGCAATTTTTTTTTAAATTAATGTTAACTATACAAAAAATAAAAAATAATTAAATTATTTATTAAATTGCAAATTTATATCACATTTGATTGGTTAGTCACTAGGTGACGTCTGCCTTGAAAAATGCTCCTCCAGTGTTGGCGACAGAAGTGAGGTAAGCATTTTTTAATGAGCTTGGTTTTGAATGACTAACAATGTCAGTTCATTAAATGGCTCAATCCCATGGGTGGTGTCAGGGTCCCGAAAAATCCCGCAAGAAAGCTGGGGTTTTAAAGTAAATATCATAATTGCAGAGAATGGTGCCTAAAGGTAAACCACAAGGTAAACCTGGACCCGTTATGCTTTCAATATCTTTTTCTTTAGGCGTGGTGGGTATCTGAACAATGGCCAATCTTTTTGCAATATGTTGTTTGATCGCCCTTATCACCTTGTTGGGTGTTGCTAATGTCCATGTCGGCCATGATTTTGATGTAACGGGGAAGGTTTACTGTGATAACTGTGCTTCTGATTCCCCACCAGGATCTCTCCTCCTATTCCTGGTAAGCAAACATTTGGCTTGGTTTCATATATTTCCATATTATTTTACATTTTCTAATATTTGTTTTCATTTGGGTCACTGCATTTTCTTGATTTTAAGATACATTAAAGTTTAGATCTGGTGTTGAAGAATAGATCTGGTGTTTTGATTCTCTATTTATAATTTTGTTTTTGTTTTCCCAGAAAGAACACAGAAAACACATCAAATCTATTGAGAAAATCTATGTTTGAAAATTTTACGGTGGATGGATTTTGCTTCTCTGTTTTGGAATTGAAAATTTTCTTCTCTATTTCGGAAATTTTACCATGGATGGATTTCTTCTTTAGGTTAATAATGCCCTAAAACAACGGGCCTATGGTTTCTAAGAATTCCCATTTCTATATATGGTTCTATCTTATGTTAAGACATATTGAGCATTTGAATTGGCAGTAAAACCCATATTCCGAATTTCATCCTCTGTTAAGTAGATTTCATGATATTTGAGGATTGAACTTCATCCTCTGTCAAGTAGATTTTATGATATTTGAGGATCCAGTTAGTGTATACTTTGAAACATTGAAAGAAGCAAGAATCCAATTCAGAAATTAATTTTCATATGCGTTTTGGGTTTTAGATAGATCTGAAGAAGGCACATGATATTGATTTACAGTTTTGATCTTGGATTTTTCATTTTTTTAAGGGATGGTTGTTTTTGAATAAATACCAAGGTAAAAAACTTGTGTACATCTAGTCTAATATGAAGTTGAGAATTTAAAGAACTTTCAGATGTTGTGAAGCTTGATCATGCATATCTGGCTTAACGCAAATGGTCGATATATGAAATTCAAGAAAACTGAAAACAAATGGCTGATATATCAAATTCAAGAAAACTGAAACTCGAGATATATATGAACCCTAGGATCTCTACCTCACAATATTTCTCATTATAGGATCTCCACCTTACAATCTTTCTCATTACAGTATCTCTTTTTGTGTATTGTGTGTATAAATTGAAGAGAGGAGAAGGGAGCGAATGAATTATACCAATGAACCCATTCCCGCATGTTAGGTTCACTGGGGCTAGGAGAATCTAGGTCTACCATTAACTAATCAATGTAAATGCATGCATTCAGAGAAGAAAACCCATGTTTGAAAGTTGATAAAGATAACAAAACTATCTATTCATTCTATGAAAGAAAATTTGAGGGATGCTGGAATTAATTATTCATAAAATGGGTGCCAGAGTATAGAGACTAATGTCGAAGTGTCGGCCTGCTATTTGCACATTTGGGTGGTCCACAATTGCAAAGGGATTGATTTCGCAGCCATTAATAACTTGCTTGGATCCTTTGTAAACGACCATGTCCATAGATTGCATGAACATATCAATAACATCCCCTATCATTCTTCCTACTACCAAGGGATCTATTGAACGCGCCATTGAAGCAAAATACTCCAAAATATTTCTTCCTGTCTTGCTTTCCTCTCAACAAAATTCATAGTTGAATTAGGAGTGAATTGGTGAATGTATCAGATGTGTCTAAAGGAAAGTAAATAAAAGGAATGAAATGGATCGACACGTTGCCTACCACCTGTACGACAACAAGGCGAATTTGTGGAGCACACGTACCTGGGATCAGTAGAGTATCTGGGCTTGAAACGTGTCATCTATATGCACCTACTCCCACATCTTCCATTTTTATTTTCACACCTTTTTCATTCATTTCAAGAAACCTAAAGAGAATCCCTTCATACATTTATTATTTAATGTATGTTGTACTTTCTAATAAGGAAAAATATTGCATTACCTGGAATCTAAAATTGGGAAATTATGAGATGTAAAGCATATCAATAATTAAAAAATGTGTTGTAAATTGGAATAGTTGGGTCAAACTCAACAACTCTGACATTTTACCTGCAGAATGACAATATTTACCTGCATAATTTACCCTTGATTAAATGTATTGCTATGGAACTGTTAAAAATAAACTTCTTCTAGTATACCAATGGATATAAAGCAACTAAGAACTTAATAAGTATGTTATCTCTAGGATTTTCATTCTAAAATGAGTGCTTTGTGAATAATTTGAAGTTCAATGATTCTGTGACTCGTAGCAAGGAACCAAATATTCCAAGCGCAAAGGCATTTCGACAATTTCATAGAGAAGGAAAAAAGGTTGTCCCTCCCTCCAAATGCAAAAAAGTAGATCATTTGAAAAACCTAAAGAAAACTAAGAGTTAAGCAAAAAAAAATGGAAATACAAGTTTCCAACAGGATACATTCTTTGCTAGAATATTGAATACATCCACTCACCCAACAATAATTTAGTAATAAAAAAATGGCAATACAATATCTAGATGCGCAAAAATAGTGTTTTTTTTCTTCCGCTAATTATACAAAATTTTATGTATCCCCAATAATTCCTTTTTGACAAATAAATTGATGCTTACACTTATCTTGAGCCCAACCTTCACCAATACTACCAATTTGGCTGGTTGGTTTAATTAAAAATTAGGTATGAGGCTTATTGGTTTAGTAAAAAATAAGGTGTTTGGACATTAGGGGATTTTGAAAAATAGATTTGCTGGGAAGTTCATGATCTCATAACTTATAATTATGAATAGATTTATTTTTTATTTGTTCCAAATTATAGGTCATCTTCAAATAATAAATTACTTAGTAAATTTTTATGGTAAATTTGTATAATGGAATTCATGTGGATTAAGTGAAACTACAAATTTAGAAAAAATCCTTATAAGTTTTAGAAGAGTTTTCACACAAAATGAAGAGAGTTTGTCCAGTTATTAACTTTCTCAAACTAAAAAAAATGAACTTAAATATATACAACCTGAGATGCATATAGCGCCTAAAAACATATAAACATGTGAATGATGTATCAAATGGTTTAAAGATTCAAAATGGATTGTCATCCTTGGGGGTTTTACTTAGCTTTGTTCCTCCTTAAGCCTCCAACCAACCACTTTATATTCTTATTGTAATTTTGTATTTGAATCAAATTTCAATTGAATCATTGATTTCAAATTTTAATTGAAAGCTTCAATATCAGAGAAGATAAATATATGGATCCCTCGTAAAAGTCCATGTGATGCTCCTTATTATTTTATGCCAAAATTACACCCTCAGTTTGGAAGAGGTGTTTATTTTAGTTGTGATAACGTGTTCATTCGACTAGGATCGGAGAGTCTCCCCCTCTATCATTTTTCAGTGATTATATGAATGGGTTCTTGTGTTGTCTTTTTATTTTATTCTATTCCATACTATTTTAACGTTAAAAAACATGAATTTTGATAAAATTCATGTTTTTTTGATAAAATGCAAATTTGGCATACTTAGACTTGGAGGGGATTGCAAGACTTTAACAAGACCCATATATACAGTGGACGCCTAAAAGTGGCTAAGGCATCATCTTTGGTAAGTGATATAATCACAAAAGTTCAAAGTAGGCTATGAGATTGTGATAAGTTATGGGTTTTGTATAGCAGGGTGAATTTGCATTGGTTGAGTGAAAAATGAAGAAGTCAAAAAGGATTGCAAGAATCACGGTTGTGGGAGCTTCAAGGTTTTGTTTGTACAAAATTGTTGGGAACTGGTAGGAGGTTTTTTTTGTATTAGATGATTTGTACTTACGTAATAGAGTGGAGAGTAGGTGACCACTCTCCCTTGTTGTATACTATAAACATTATTCTCATTAAAAAAAATTAAGGCTTCTTCCTATACATTTTCATGTGATTGTGGATTATTTATTGGAATGAATGTTTTTTTATTTATTCCGATGCTTTGAGTTGGTTAACTATTGACATTGGATAAGTCTTGAATTTTGTTAAATTATAAGTATTGTTGGGAGTTTTAAAGGATGTGGTCAGATGCATGTCAGGCCATTGAATGAACAAGGTTGGTTGGTTTGTAGACTAAGGTGAATTTATGGTAGACCTTAGGTAAAGAGGTGTAGTCTTGTTGTAGTAGGCCCATGCTATCCAAGCCCATGTAACCTTGGAAAGACAATGCCACATGACCTCAAGTGTCTATGACAAGTATGAAAAATTCATACCTGATTGCATACATATGACAAATATGAGATTATAGGGCTAAACATAGCCACCAAGAGGTCCAATTTGGGAGTGTTAAATTTGAGCATATAGATCTGTAGACAAACACACAACTCACAAAGAATATCTCACAATTTACTCAGCCATTGAAGAATGAAACCGTGCAAAAGGCTTGCAGCTGTGAATGCTTTCATTAATCAAAAAAGTAATCCAGATAATAATTACAATGATGTAAAATGGATTTAATAGCCACAAGCAATTCGAATCCACATGAGGAAGTTCGAATTGATGACTCTACTTGACTATAGGTAACCAAGACTTGTCTAAATCACAATTGGAGTTCTAAAACAAAACCAACTGTTACATTTAGTATTAAATAATGGTTAACTAACTGTGGTAGGTGAGAAAAGTGCCCCACATGTGTGCAATTAACT
>LPNX010743594.1:31037-53232 GCA_001517045.1 Pseudotsuga menziesii | reverse complement strand
TGGTGCTAATGACTATAAATAGAATGGATGGACTCCCGATTTAGACATGACTCCTGATTTAGACATATGACCAAATTTGTACAAGGGAGGATTAATAATCCTAACAGGGAGTTAGAGTCATCCATTCGAATTGGGGAAAGAATGGCATCATGAAGAGGAAGATAAGTGTCATGAGAGTTACTAAACCACTGAGATGAGTTGGAGAAATCCCATGGAGGGAAATTAGACCTTAGGAGGCATCATGAAGTTAATAAAATGATTTCATAGGTAAGGGGAATATATTTTTATCATTTTTTAATTATCCTTTTTCATTTTGGAGAGCTTTTGCTTGTCCATTGCACAGTCAGTGTTCACTCTCCCTGCTTGTGAACCAATTTTGAGGGAGTTGGATTCTTTTCCAAGTTGCTGATGGAGAGGCCATTCAGAAATCTCATTGGATATTAATGAATGAATTTAGTTTTCAGGCTGAAATACCATATAGTCGAATTCTCATCTACTCCCCTATTCTCTCATTCCTTCTTCTCCATTCCCCCACACTCTCATGTTGAGGGCGCACTTGTTGGAGTGGTGCTTGCGCTTTGCAGAGTATATTTGGTGCAAAAGATATGAAATATGATGTATGTTTCTGCAATATCATGTACATATTCTCTGTAAGTCGAAATATCAAGAATACATACGTTAGAGGCTCGCATTCCCACGCTCTTGAATAACTAGTTTTCATGGATTTGGCTTCAATATTGAAGTAGCTTTATATCAGATTTGTATGAGGACATTCATATGAGTTTGATGATGTTGGAGAATCCATATATTATGTAATTCTATGTAATTCCATTCCCATATTCTATTCATCTCAAAATCCAAGAAACTCTTGTGTGAAAAGCTTGCACTCTCATGTCATGGTATCACTAGTTTTCATGGATTTTGGCTTCAATCCTGAAGTAGTTTTATATCATATTTGTATGAGGGATATTCTATGCATCTGATGTTGTTGTGAAAACCATATATTATTTCATACTCTTTAATTTCATGTCCCTATTCTCTCTGTGGGTCAAAATCCAAGAAATCTATATGTGAAACTCTTGCAATTCCATGCTACTAATTCACTAGTTTTCATGTATTTGACTTCCATACTGAATGAGTTGTATAATAGAATTTAATGAAGGGATTTGTATGGTGTTTCATAATGTTGGGAAATAAATTTGTATTCTATATATGGTCCCTATATTCCACATCCTGGTCTGAACCTTTAACTCTACCTTTCATATGTAAAAATCGAGCTAGTTATGCAATTTTCCCATAAGCAATTTCACTGAAAGTTATCAAACGAATGTGGAAATCTATAACTAGTTTGCAGAACCGATAAACATGTGTAATGACAACCCCTTATGTATGATAAAAATCCCAATTCTCTTTTCACACAATTGGGAAGGTCGTAATTGAGTTGGGAAGCCAATTTTACCTTCACCCTTAGGGAAATTTGACCACAATTTCCTATGTAAAATTGCATTGTTTCTCCCTAGCACCAAACTAGTTTGCAGGAGCTTAAATTTAGATAAAAAGTATTGTTAGGTAATATAGGAATTTTTTAAGACTCGCCCTATAATTTCATTTCAAATTCGAGACCATTTGGAGTCAGTTGGAACCCTATCCAATCTTGACTAGGAAAGCTCGAAAATTGCCCGAATTGAACTTTTCTATAAAACTCCGAAAAGGGACATTACATTGGTATAAGAGCATGTTCTTGGAACCTAATGAAATTATGGATGATAGATATGAATTTAAGAAACTTATTAAGTCATATTTTGATGATATGACCAAGCATCTTTGTAACATCCCTGACCCTCCGACCGGCGAAGAGGACGTTACCATACCATTATCTATCCGAGAAACTAGCCCCATGAACATACACACATAAAAAAAAAACTGAAATTATTTGAAGTAAAACATGCATACATTGTTACCATACAACGGAATAAAAACCATACATTCAAGAATTTAGCATGTTCATCATTTTCATTAAACAACAAAATACAATTTGCATAGATGAGATAGTCAAGAATACTTATCTTATGAAGAATTCGTCCCGCAACCAACTACATCGCTGCAACCTTCCACCCAACCATAGGCCAGTGTGCTCCTTATTCTCTCAGAAACACTGCCACCCCTGAGCTGGGCATGATTCCCCAAGGAATAAGGAACTAAGTAGGACTCACACATAGCCAAAGATACACAAATCATCCAAGCCAACACAGTTGGGTTTATCAGGCCATCAGGGAGATGGGAAAAACTAAATGCTAAGCTGGTGGGATCATTGAAGAGCTAAGTACACCTACACTAGAACTAGCCTAACTTCCAGGACACCCACACACACCCAACATAAGGAATCAGTCCCTTCTCTACTACACAATCCCTCAGGCCCTGAATTCCCTTCCAGTGCTATTCAGGGGTTGTGGAGAAGAAAGCCAGCCCTATAGCTTGTTCTATGAGGATCCAAAACACACCAGGTTTATCAAGCATACCAATCCTTCATTCCCACTCCAACACAGTCCAAAGACCAACCACTGCATACACACAGCCAAACAAGCAATTCATAGCTCTGGGGAAGAAAATCAAACACCACAGAACAATTGAGGTGACAATTTAGGTAATACACAGCCTTGACTGGGAAATTCGATTTCTAAGTCATTCTTGGCCCTATCATAGCCAACACGACTCAATAAGAACCCATAGCAAACCAAAATGAAAATGAACCCATAGCAAACCAAAATCAAGGGGAAACCAACAGCGATTTCTCAGCTGCGTGAGGAAGGAAAAACAATCTGCGTGGAGATGAATTCCAAGCCTGTGCATGAGTATAAAATGTCCAGGAACCCCAATCATAAATGATAACCCACAACAACCCAAAATATGAATGGCACATACACAGGAAAATCCTGAATTCCAGAAAATGGCTCTCTCAGCTCTCTGCGTGAGGAAACAATGAAGAATGGGGTCATGGTGCTTTCCCTACCCACGTGGGGGTGAAAGAGTCTACTGGTGGAGTGTGCATGTGGGAAAGGACTGACAATCCTACCACACACCATTTCCCAGCAATAACTATCCAACTAACATCAGAGGTTTCTAATTTGGTAGTTGATTGACTGAGACAAGGAAGGGTGATTAAGTCAAAAGGGTGGGTGACAACTAAATGGGTTTAACAGCTGACACTTGGATTTTCCCCATTGGCCCAAAGTTTAATAATTCCCCTCCTTATCCTTAGGAAAATCATGGCCTTTTCATTACGGTTGCATTGACATAGTTGGTTGGGGTTCGTTTTAATTAAAATGCATAATTACATGATGCCGAAATTAATATGTTCCGGATAGCACGATATACCATCGGCAACGATTTCAATCGCCGAAACATAAAAAAACCAAATCAATGGTGGGGATTTTTCCTTTAGATACACACCATGATTAATTACAATATATACATCATATACATTTTAATGAAAACAGGGTCAAAACCGGGGGGTTACAATCTTATTCAATGGTTTGAATTGATGGCTATCCAACTTAGGTGTAAGCTGGCAGCAAGGGGTAGTAGTAGTTTCCATCATGGAGAGACACATAAGATAATTATTTTTGAAGACTTTGATGATTCGTTGTATGGATTTAGACACAATAAGGAATATTTGAACTCATTAAGGAACTATCAACAATCGACAAGTATGGAGGAGACCAAGGAGTCACCAATTTCTGTGGGTGGTGAAGTAGAAAAAGTATTACATCAAGAGGATCGAAAGTCACTCCCAAGTGAATTTCAAAAATATGAGGAAAAATCACATGAGAATGAATAATATTACCTTGAAACTATTGAATATAATTACAAGACACATTATACTATGGACATGGACCAAAGGGAATCTACTGATGGATGTTTGAACTGTTAAGTAGTATCTACTGATGGGTGCTCACAACTCTATGTCAGTGACATAGAGATTAAATTTGAAAATGTTGCTGCAAGACAATTTCTTGTGAGAATAAAGATGAATACCTTGTAGCAGTTAATGAATAACTAAGGTCAACTTCCCCATCACCACTTGAGCTTCAAGAAGTTGATCAAATCAAGAAAAAAGAATAAGAGGAGGTTCACTCCCATGAACCATCCTTCATTGAAGGGTCTTTGAGATGAGTGAAATTAATATCCATTAGGCCCTTAGCATACTCCATGACAGTAAAGAATTGGTATCAAATTCTTGTTGGAAATTCTCTTTATTGGAGGAGCCATCCTTCCATGGAGACATGGAGAAGATTTAAAGAGCAATGTGCACAATCGAAGGTAATTTCGTGTCTTTGTTTTTTGATAGAAACAATTTGGTTGATCTTAATGAATGTTTACATGAAGCATACTTGAATAATAATGAAGATATTCTTAAGCTCAAAACTCAAAATGAGCAACTTCTTAAGAGCTTGCAATATACTTTTTCTTCCTCATATGTTTAAGATTGTCATATGGTATATTTCTTGGAGGATTTTCATGACATGAGGGATCATGAGAAACATGGAAAATTGGAGGTTATTGATGTGTTTGAATATGATCTTGATGAGAGCCAATAACTTATTATGGTGCAAGAGGAACTTGAGTTTCCTCTTGAAAAAGGTTTCACACTTTTTGAACAAGTGCATGATTCCACTACCTTGGAACCAACCTATGAGGAATTTTTTTCATTTTTTAGGGAGGTGCATGTTCCTACCCCTATGAATCCTCAAAATTATGAAAATTTTGCACTTTCTAATCATTTGGGTGAGTTGGATATTTCTCCTACATCCTACACTTCCATATTTTGCAGCATTCATCCTAATGAAGTATGGGTGAAAGGTTTTTTTTATGGTGCCACATGAGAAGTATGGGATTCCTATATCTCCTTTTGATGATGACATGACTAGAGTGCCATCTTATTTACATTTTCATCAACATCCTTTGTTACATTATGATGATATACATATTCATGGGTGTATTGATGAGACTTATTTGATCCACTTGAAGTCTACATGCTTTCTTTGCTCATTTGGTTCACATTTTCGTGGAGGTTATTCATTCACTTCTTGGATGAAAGAACACATGGATGATTATTATTTTGATGCATCTTATATTATTTTGGAGTAGCATTAAATGGCATGGGATCCTCACCTTTGTCATTGGAACATACTTGATGCTTGTGTGTATGGGCTACATGATGATCTACTTACTTGGATGTACACGAACTGTAATGATCCTTTGATGAGGTACCTTCTTGATGTACAATTGTATAATGAATTTGTGTACTTTAATGATACATATTTTGTACTCATGATGTCTGGAAGGGTGCAATACAAGCAATGGGATCCGAGTATTGCTTGGTTTCATTTGGGGGCAACAAGCAGGGGGGTATATTGGGTCACCACTGAGAATTTGATTGTAATCAGAGTAGAGAGGCAACATGCATGGTGGTTCCTCTTTGAAACTTTCTTGGGATCTTGGAAATTCAAGTTTTGAAACTTAGTACCAACTTCAAAGAATTATACAGAAGCAAAAAGGGCTGAAAGTTCAAAAAATGTTTTCAAAAGATGGAGCTAAAAATTATTTATAAATGCAAATTTGTTTTGATGGATTTTATTAATCCTTTTGGTGTTAGTGGTGATGTCACGGGATATATCAATATTCAAAGATCCACATATCTTTACTTTTGGGAACACACAATTGTAGTACATGAGTGCCACTACTCAAATTGCAGCTAAGGATTGAAGCAAAGATTTGGAAGGAAATAAGGTTATTCAAAATCCATGTTTGAAATTGATTTTGGACAAGAAATATTGAGTGGGAAGGACGGTCATGTCCCCAATTAAATATTTCTAAATAAAACTACTTGCAAATAATGTTCCACCAACCTACTAGTTCCCTAGGTTGAGATGGAGACATAAATTTTGTAATAAGGGGATATGGGACCCAAAGGAATTTAGTTTACAATATTAATATTTAAATGTGTCACATAAATGATAAATTTTAAGAAAATAAGGTGGTATGGGTTCATGAATACACTTGGAATCTTGTGGATCCTTTGGATGACTAGATTCCCCACACACTTGGCGTTATCTTCATCTAAATTTGAACACATGGGTAATGTAACATTATTGGAGGGTGATGTGGTATCAAACATCATATAATGAGCCAATGAATTCAAATAGTTAAATTATATTAACTACCATGGAAGAAGAAGAGACTAGAAGACAAGGTGTGCCACTTGAAAGGAGATTCCATGCATTCTGTGACAACAAATGATGAAAGATTCTATGACAAGTATGACAAATTCAGACTTGATTGTGGACATATGAAAAATATGACATGACATGGATAAAAATATCCACCAAGAGATCAAATTTGGGAGTTAGAGGAATACATTCGAATTGGGAAAGAATGGGAGCATGAAGAGGAAGACATGTGTCATGAGAGTTACTAAACCACTAAGATGAGTTGGAGGAATCCCATGGACAGAAATTCGACCTTAGGAGGCCTCATGAAGTTAATAAAATGATTTCATGAGGAATGATAATAGTTTTTTATCATTTTTTAATTGGCCTTTGGTAATTTGGAGAGACTTTTCTTGTTCATTGCACGGTGAGTGTTCACTCTCCCTGCTTGTGAACCAATTTTGAGGGAGTTGGATTCCTTTCCAAGTTGGTTGATGGAGAGGCCATTTAGAAATATCATTGGATATTAATTAAGGATTTTTATTTTCAGTTTGAAGGACCATACATTCAAATTATCATCTACTCCCCTATTCTCTCATTCCTTCTTCTCTATTCCCCCACACTCTCATGTTGAGGGCGCACTTGTTGGAGTTGTTCTTGCACTTTTCTGAGTATATTTGGCACCCAAGCTGTGAAATATGATGTATGGATCTGTAATATTATTTCCATATTCTCTGTAAGTTGAAATATCAATAATACATATGTTAGAGGCTCGCATTACCATGCTCTTGAATAACTAGTTTTCATGGATTTGGCTTCAATGTTGAAGTAGCTTTATATCAGATTTGTATGAGAAAATTACTATGAGTTTGATGATTTTTGGGAAGCCATATATTATGTTATTATATTTACCTCCATTTCCATATTATATTCATCTTGAAATCCAAGAAACTCTTGTGTGAAAATCTTGCACTCTCATGCCATTGTATCACTAGTTTTCATGGATTTTGGCTTCAATCCTGAAGTAGTTTTATATCCGATTTGTATGAGATATATTTTCTGATTTTGATGCTGTTTTGAAAGCCATATATGATTTGTTACTCTGTAATTTCATTTCCATGTGCTATGTGGGTCGAAATCCAATAAATCCATATGTGAAACTCAATTCCATGCTACTAATTCACTAGTTTTCGTGTATTTGAATCCATATTGAATGAGTTGTATACCAGACTTATATGAAGGGATTTATATGGTGTTTAATAATGTTTAAAAATTAATTTTTATTATGGTACCTATATATCACATCCTTATATGAACCTTTAACTCTACCTTTCATATGTCAAAATCGAGCTAGTTAAGCAATTTCCCCATAAGCAATTTCACCGAAAGCTATCAAATGGATGTGGAACTCTATAACCAGTTTGAATAAAAAATAAAAATGTGTAATGAAAGACCCTTATGTCTGATAAAAATCCCAATACATTTTTCACAAAGTTGGTAAGGTCGTACTTGAGTTGGGAATCCAATTTTTACCTTCACCCTTGGGGGAATTTGACCACAATTTCCTATGTAAAATTGCATTGTTTGTCCATAGCCCCAAACCAGTTTGAATGAGATTAAATTCAGATCAAAAGTATTCATAGGTAATGTGGGAATTTTTTAAGACTCACTCTATCCTTTCATTTCAAATTCGAGACCATTTGGAGTCAGGTGAAAACCCCTCTAGTCTTAAAGCAATCCCACATTAATTATGAGAGCTATTCTATGAGTTTGAGGATGTTATGACAGCCATATATGATTTATTCCTCTGTAGTTTCATGTCCATATCATCTGTGGGTCGAAATACAAGAAAATCATGTGTGAAAAGCTTGCATTCCCGTGCCATTGAATCACTGGTTTCCATGACTTTGGCTTCAATCTTGGAGGAGTATTGTATCATATTTGTGGGAGGATTTTCCTTTAAATTTTATGTTTTTTGGGAATAAATTTGTATTAAATATAATACCACCATGTTTTTTTATTACTCTCATAACCATATATTCTACCTTTCCTATGTCAAAGTCTAGCTAGTAATGCAATTTCTATGAAAGTTACCCTACAAATGTTGCAAATCACAAGCCATTTGAAGAAATTAATAAACATGATTAAAGAAATTAATTGATGTCTAATAATCATTGCCATAATCTGTTCTGAAATTTGGGAGGGTCGTAGTTGATTTGGACAACTAGTTTGGCCATCACCCGTGGGGGAATTTGAACACAATTTCCTAGTAAAATTGCATTGTTTCACCTTAACCCAAAACAAATTCGCAGAGTTAAAAATTCTGATGAAAAGTGTCCATATACCATATTTGGATGTTATAAGACTCACCATACCCTTACATTTCAAATTCGGTGCCATTTGGTGAAAGTTGGAACCCTCTAGAGTCATGACTAGTTAAGCTCAAAATTTTGCCCAATTTGTAATTTTCTCCAAAATTCCAAAAAAGGACATTACAGTGGTATTAGATCATTTTATTGGAACCTATTGAACTTATGGATGATATATATGAATTTAAGAAACTCATTAAGTCATATTTTGATTATACAACCAAGCAGGTAATGCAAGGGTTCAAATTGATGGCTAGCCAACTTAGGGGTAAGCTGACAGCAGGGAATGGTAGTTTCCATAATGGAGAGACACATAAGACAATAATTTTTTAATACTTTGATGTTTGGTTTTATGGATTTAGAAACAATAATGCAAATGTGAATTCATTAAGGTACAATCAACAATCCACAAGTTTGGAGGAGCATGAAATGAGAAAAAATCATCCTACTTGTGAAAACAACCTAGATACACCATTAAAGGAAGAAGAAGATAATCATTAATTGGAGCATCAATTACCTCAAGTTGATTGCATAGAAGAACATAAAGAGTAAATTCAATACAAGCACACAATCCTTACTGATGGGGGTTGTGAAAATCGAAGAGAATATACTGATGGATCTGTTAGCACTTGATTCGTGCTAGATAGATGGAAGAGTTTTGGACCCATAAGGGAAGGAATAAATCATACAAAATTATCATGAAAAGGAAACTCAGGAATTGTAATGGGTTTATGAAAGAAAGGAAATTCTCTAAAGAAGGATTTCGAGAATTGATAAGAACAGAATGACCCGCACAGGCCATGACCCCTTGAATGAAGGGAAGCTCAAGATCTAGAGTCATAAATAAGCACCCTCGTGGTTTTCATGCGAGAGGAAAGAGTAAATTCCAATCAGGAGGATAATAGAGAATGAAACTCTTTTCAATGGTCATGAGAAAGAGCGGAGGCATATCAATGACGAAGAGCCATTTCGTGAGTTTTAAGTGTACCACTAAAAAGCACGTTTCAAATTGGTGAAATGAATTAAACATCGGCATCTTTCGACGGCCGAGATCACGAAAGGTTTAGATCAGCAGCGGAGGTAAATTCCGCTGATCTAAAATTCTCACAAGAGATGGCGCTTCAAAACTTGTGAAATATGCTAAAGATAGGATCTATTCAATGGTAGGGATCGGCACGAAGATAAATATACAGTGAGAATCTATTCTGCTAGCTACACTTGCACTGAAGAAATATGGGTTGAAAGTTGTGGAATTCGATAAGTCTCTCCACTTTGGATGGCGGGGTAATAGAAGGGTTTAAGATCGACGGAGGAGGTTAAATCTCACGATTTGGAAGTGCATGAAGGACTATGGAGAGGAAACATGATAGTTCAAGTGCCAACAATCAAGATTACATGGATCAGATTCTAGGGTCCCAGATCTATGGCTAATGTTTTATCCGACTGAAACAATGCATGGTCGGATAGGGGAATAAAATAATATGAAATCCAGCACGTGGATTTAAACTAGTTATTCTTCTAAAGCATCAGAAAGAGAGGGTTTAGACTATGCAATAAGCGCCACCATGTAAAAAATTTCAAATCAAACTGTCAACCGAACTGGTATGTATTTTTCTCTATTAAGCTATTTTCTCATGGCCGAAACAAAGGATTTAGAGGATCAAGGTCTCAAATTTCATAGTGCTGAAGAATCCCTAGAAGGTAAAGAATATGAGGTTTTTGACACTATCATATTACATGATAGTATAGAAGCCGCTAAGAGTAAACTGAAAACTCTTCAGTTGTAGGGAATTGAAACTCATGCGGTGTTCAGTTCTTTTTTCTTTTACTTCTCTCATGAACAAACCCCTAGTTTCCTGGAATTCATAGATTGGTGCATAGAAAACTATTCTCCTTCTGAGGGTGTAATAATGGACGTGTCTAGGTCTAAGATGTTGTGTCCCATAAATTTCATCATCGTCCGAAACACTCTGCTGATCCCTCCTGAATTTACCCAGATGTCTAGTGAGTACAATGAAGAGGATATACTCCAATATTTTTGAAGGTCTTCAACCGAGCAAAAATAATCTTTTCTCAAAACTTGTTTGAAGCCTAAAATATAGTTATAAAATCCTATGTTCCCCATTGATTTCAACTTGTTTAACGAAGAGACGCAGTCTTTGATAACCCTAGCAATCCAGTTCTTTGGTATGGACTCGAACCAATTTGTCACTGAACCTTTATTGAGTCTGATTTTCACCCTCAGCTCAGGTCAAGTAGTGTCAAAAATGTTGAGTTAGTATTCACCATCCGTCTGTCTAAAGTTTGATGAATTCTTAGCCAGAAACATCCACTCTCAGTTGATTAATTTTTGTCAATAAAAAATCTTCAAGTTTCAGTCTCTCCTTATGAAGATGTTTTTGAGCTTCAATGAAAACAACTTGCAACTCCCAGAGATGGTTATAACAGAGTACATGTATAAAGATTATTGCAAGTTCATGAATATCCTCATGGAACCAGTGTATGAATTCCTTTTCCAAGAGAGGCTGCTGAGGTTCTTAGTAGAGATGAAAAAGTTGTTGCAGTTGTCTCCTAAAAGGAGAGTTGGGGACTGGTTCCTCTCTAAGGAAAATACTCTGATTAGGGTCTACAGGTTTACTCACTAGCAATATGTCTTGTCGGCATTTCTGACATTGAAAATGTTTGCACTAGAGTTTATCAGGAAGAGGCTAACAACCGAAGATGAACATTTTCTAAGCTTCAGGAATCTTGTGGATATTAAGTTTCCATGGGTAGATGGTCCTTTTACCATTAAAAAAAAATCGGCCCTGCCAATGATTTAAAATTTACTCAGGGAGAAATGGTTTGCAATGGAGGCAGCAATTGACTATGATCCTCACCACATCATCTCTAGTAGAAGGCAAGCCAATAAAAACAAGTCATTCGAGCACGCTGAAGTGGCAGGGTTGGTGTAAAAAGTGAAATGGATGGAGTATCTTGGAGAGGATAGTTATGACAAAGACATGCCAAAAAATTTGACCTCATCCACACCAGTAGGTAATCCCCCCAGAAGGACCTCTCCAGCGTTGTTGTTGCGGCCACACAGATCACCCATTTAGCTAGTGTGTCTGAAAAGGGAAATAAGAGAGAATGATCAGATTCCATGGATGTAGACAAAAGGGACTTTGCCAAAATACACAAGAAGCAGAAGACTGAAAAACCGGGTGGTTTGGAATAGACTGTAAAGGCTAAAAGCAAAAAGAAAACTGTAAAAGTCAAAAGCCCAACCTTTGAAATTCAGGAGTATACGTTCAATAGTGTCCCTAAAGATGTTGTGAATAAGTATAGGTCCAAAGAGGAGATTTTGGATAGTTATAGAGATACTGGTGAAAAGACTTATGAGGAAAAAGTGAAATTGTGTGATAAAGTGGAAAAATTACCCATCCAGGATACCTTCCTAGTGACTGTCAAAGATAAAGCCAGAGGGACGTTGAACTTGGCTGTAATTTCAGGAAACAAAGTGGTCGAGATGAGGGTGGATCCAAAGAAGGTTCCAAAAATTGATATGATTCACTTACATAGATGGATAGGTGATATCATCTATACCGACCTGCTCCAGGATACAGTGCATATATCCAAATTAACAGCTGGTAAGAAAAGGGTTGAAGAACTGCTCCGAAAGGAGAAGGTAGAGAATAGAGCTCACCATGCCCAAATCAAGAAGCTCCAGGTGGATATATTGGTAGCAGATAGCTTGAGAGACAAAGGTGTTTCCACACAAAAGTTACTAAAGGACAAGCAGAGTACAATTCAACTGTTAAAAAGAAAGGTATAAATCCCATCTACCCGACTCATACAAACCTATGGAATGACTGAAATTGAGAAAGAGAAGGAATCCTTAGACAATGAATTGATCAATTGCAAGGCTATATTACTCAAATATGAAGAAAAAGACAAACAATGGGAGAAGGATGCGGATATCTGGGCCGAAAAGGAAAATACTATTGGAGAAAAATAAGTAGAGTTAGAGAAAGAGGTGCAAGAACTGAAAGAAAAGAATCAGATACAACAAATATCAGCGATCCCATCTTCGGAGGCATCAGGTGTAGACTCTCTTTCTCAAGCCATGTCTCAAGCAAGTATCAAGGCTCTAGAAATCACTACCTTGAGAAAACAAAATCATGATCTAGTGGATATGGATGAACACAAGGAAAAAGTGAGAAAGGCTCTAGAATACCATTGTAAAGAGTTGGAGGAAATAATTAGCAAAACTGACTAACAAGTTTTTGGCTAAGTAGCCCTACAAGGGGAAAAACACCTCATCTAGGATATGATAATAGTAGAGGAAACCAAGTTACAGAATTACTTGTATTTTATCCAGGATAAAGATGGTGCTACATATACACCCAAAAAGTACATTCAAATGGAAAAACAGGACTTGAACAAAAGGCCCCTGGACACAGCTAGGGGTGCAATTAGTTTTCTAAACAATTTAACTGAAGAAGACATCAGAAATGGAAATATCCAAGATATAATTGTGGTCATCACATGGGCTAGGAGAGTGGTGAACAAACACCGTCACTTGAAGATGGTCGAAGCGAAGTGGAACTTCATGCAAATAAGGTGAACGAATTTGCCTCACTTTTTAATCCTATTGTCAAAAGATGGATCCTCTTCTTTTGGGAAGAAAAACGACCAATGTTATCCCAACAAGAATATCATGACATATTGATCAATTGTAGACAAGACCATAGACAATTTGAAGATATGGCCCAACAGTCGCTTTCAGATAAAACTGTGGTCGATAAATTATCTGGTGAATTTGAATTACTGTTTCATTTCAGAGTTGTGTGCACAAAATTGCCATCATTCCTATCCGGAGAACATAGAACTCGACGTATTGGCGGAAGAAATGATAAAATTAGAAATGCCAACTGTTAACCAGTGGAAGGTGATTGAGAATTATGGCAAGACTAAATACAAGCTACACCAATGATGATGTGCCCAATCCATGACTAGAACCAAAGATACATGTGTAGAGTGATCAAGCGAGCCTGTATTTTGAAGACGTATCACCGCTTTGGGTCCAGCAGGCGTGCCGTCTCCATCACTTTCTGTTTTATGCTACCCGTGGAGAAAATGCCATGATGCAGTTTGTTATAAGTTTGTTGCTAATTTTGTAACTAATTTTGTCCCCATTTCGAGGTTGGTCTTAGGGGCTCAAACAATATAAATATTCTCCCCACAAAGGGAGAAAGGGTTGGAACCTGTGAGACTATTTGTTTGTGAAATTATGATTTGCTTTAATACAAGTTACAGAGTCGAATGCTAGTTATTTGAATGCAAGAATTCCTGTGTATTTCTCAATTATAGTATGTACTTTCCTTTCTTTATGTGCATGTATTTCCTATTATTTCTTTCCATTATGTTTTATTCATTTCTTTGACTAGTGTATAATGGTTCAGAATTCATATTCTTATGCTCTGGCCATTGTTTTAGACATTCACCAAATGTATCTTCCAAATTTGGTGTAGAATTCATCCCTGCGGTGCTCTACATTGATGGACTATCATCGTTCTTCATTTTCCACCAGACCCAAAACATATTGACCGTGATCGAATTCTACCTTGCTCTTGCAAACTTTTCCTGTGCAAACTGCTCTATGTTTTTTGGTATTTGTGACTCCATAGCCCAATACATATTTGCCTTGTTCCAACCTCCAATATTTGAATTCCATTACGTGACAATATATATGGCCTTGTTATGTATTTGTGAGAGATCCCTCTATGGAATCAAAGAAGCCAACTCCCTTTCCTAAAGCAGTTCTGTTGTTACCTCGGGGTCCAACTTTCACAACCTTGGGTGAGATTCTGAGTGCTAACAAACTGGCGCAATTGTCGGGGATGAAATTGAAGATCATCCCTGGGTTGAACATCAAAGATTCAAATAAGAAGAGGTTTTTGTGGGTAAACAAAAACCCTTACATGTGAATAAGGTTGTGTATTTTCCTTGGCGACTCCACATTGGTTCTGAGCTATCTACGGAATACGTACTGGCTTCCCGATGGATGCATACCAGAGGTAATATTGACACTGAGATTCTGCATAGTGTGGGTAACCCTAATAAACTATTTAGAAGTAAGGGAAAAGACCAGTTAGCTATTCCTTAGTTTGAAAATTCCTCTACTCAAGAATTACGTAGCGGGAACTTAATTTAAAAAATCCCTGCCAAAATCTAAGTCATAGTCATATCTGAAGAACACCAAAGTGAATCCTTATAGGTTAGAATCATATCTGCTAGACTCGCTTTGACAGAACCTTCAAAGTTACAGAAACCCTATTTTTCAAAACTTTCATCCCTGCACTCCCCTGGTGGTTCAAAATCCCCTAGCCTTCTAAGCTCCTCCTGCATTCCCCTAGTGGTTCAAAATACCCTAGCCTTTTAATCTCCTCCTACAATCCCCTGGTGGTTCAAAACCCCTTATCCTTCTAATCTCCCTTGCACTCTCGAAATTACCTAGACTGATGGCTGCCAAGTTTTCCCCACTAGTTCTTCCTATCATGTTGCATGACCTTCCTCAAGGTTATGCCTAGAGGGTCCCCTTCTATGAAGGAGAGGGAAATTTCATAGCCATACAACATGTCAATAAGTTCAAAGATTTTTTGGACTTGGATTTGGTAGATGACGACGATGTGAAAATGAGGTTGTTCGTGTTGAGCCTCTCAAGAGAGGCGAAGAAATGGTTCAAATATCTTCCTGCATGGTCCATTTGTACGTTCATCGCTTTCCAGATTGTGTTTTTGGAAATATGGGACGATAAGAGAACCCCCCTACAAGTCTTGTTCCAATAAAATAGCCTGAAAAAGGGTGGTTTCGAGTCCGTTCATAAATTTTCTAGTAGGTTTATGAGGGTGAACAATTTTAATCCTGCTGACATCAAAGCGCTAGTGGGTGTTGAAAAGATCCACTATGACGACACTTTTGACAATGATTTTACTTTGCTGTTAAGGGAGAGGAAGTATTTAAATCTTCCTACTATGCTTCGAGGAGCCTTAGAGGTGGAGGATAACATGATTGCGAGCGGGAAGATCAAGTATAAGATGGAGACAAGGAAAGTTAGATCAGATGGGCCTTCTACCTCTATTGCTTCCGCTAACGACGTGAAGTTTGAAATGATGTTGAAGACAATAGAGAAGCTGATGGATAAATTACCTATAGATAATGGATCCCTGAATAGGGAACAAAATGATCCCCAAATCAGGAACCCAAATTTCAGAAGACCCAACCCTCCTCAACCTCCACATATTAGACAAAGGGATGCCAAAAATCCTCGAAACTTGAACGATCAGAAAATACATCCACCTTTTCCCAAAAATTATGTTGATTGTGAAGGTGAAGAGGAACCAGCCGAAGACCATATCCACCATTTCATTGATCTATACTTTGATATATACCTCACATATATGGATCATAATTTTTATTCCCAAGAAGAGGATCAGAAGGGTTTTGAAGAAGAATCAGAGCAGTACTAGCGGGGATATCCGCATGCTATAGATGAGTTCAAGAGGAAAATTCAATTGAGAACTAGGGACGTCATTACTAATAAAGGAAGGCTCAATCTGAACCATCCCTCTAGCAATCTGCAAAAAAATGATAAGAATAAGGAAAACACGAAAGAGAAAATTGCATGTAAAGAGCCCACGAGTTAGGTTGAAAAGACAAAGGAAGTCAGGCCGCTGGCACCAGCGGATGCAGAAAAAACCACGTCCACTTTCAACCTGTAGAATGAACTCTAAAAGGTGAAAATATCCATTCCCTTCAATGCGTTTCTAAGGAATAGAGAATACAGATATAAGATAACAAGAATGGTAAGAAATCAAGGATATTTTCAGCCCGACATCTTAGAAGTGAACAATGATTCTCTTGATATTAGCTTTGGGTCCAAGCTCGAAAATATAGATGGAGAGGAAGTTCCCTCATTTTATTTGAGCTTAAATGTGCATGACATGTTTATGCACAATGCTATGTTGGATTGAGGGGCTTCCCACAATCTGATTTCCAAGGGGGTGGTAGAGAGTATGGGATTAGAAGTTACTCTACCCTACAAGAACTTATACTCTTTTGATTCCAGAAAAGTAAAATGTCTCGGCTTGATTAAAGATATGGTTTTAACTCTAACGGAAATGGCCTCCAAAATCGTGGTGATGGAAGTGGTCGTAGTAGACATTCCTCCAAAGTTCAGCGAATTATTGTTCAGATCCTGGAAATCCAAATTGAAAGGTAGTGTGAAGATGGACATGTCTTATGCTACTATTCCTACAGATGGAGGGAGTAAAAGACTTTACAGTGAGAAGAGATCCCCATATGTGGTCAGCAGCCAAGCCAAACTGGATGACCATGCTATATGCATTATCGACACCGACTTGGGATCCTCTATTTTATTTAATGATGTCTCCCACTGTTATCTCAAGATTTCGACGCCCGTTGTAAAGGAAGGATAAGCTGTGAGGAGACAGAATGCTTTAGAGAAAAAGGAAGAAGGAAGACAGTCTCTGGACAATGATACTTCAATGGGTTAGTTGCTAGAATTGGAGCTGGCGCAAGTGTGTATATCATTTCCCCTGTTGAGAGATTTGAAATTTTGTCTTGTAAGTTAAACTTTGAATGTACTAATAATTTAGCAGAGTATGAAGCTTTATTGTTAGGGATGCAAGCTTTGAAAGATAGGGGAGCCAAAAAGATACAAATCATAGGGGATTCAGAATTGGTCATAAACCAGGTAAATGAAAGCTATTAGACTAGACGCCCCAGGATGAGGGCCTATAGGAATGAAGTGTGGGATATGTTTAGTAATTATTTCACCGAACATACAATCAGGGTAATCCCAATATGTGAAAATGTGGTATTTGATTCCTTGGCAGTTCCGGCTGGAAGGTTCAAAGCTCCTGCTGCCGGATGAACGGAGTGTAGGGTTGATGTCAGAAATAGACCCTCTATACCTGACAAATCCAAATGCTAGCAGGTGTTCAAGGATGATATGAAGATCAAGATATTTTTGGATCTGTCAGATGAGTTTGCGAATACCCAGGTGGACAATGAAAATGGCAATCTTGAAAGTTTTCAAGATACTGAAGGAGAGGAAGAAGGGATTGGAGAAAATGGGAAATATAGAGACTCTCTGGGAGGGAAAGATATAGTGTAATTGAAATGAAATCATATCCCCACACAATAACATTTGAGCCCAGAATCTGATGACATCTGACGTAAAGTACGATTGTGTCATATTGCAATGATAAAAAGTACTATGTGTTCCGATTTTTTTTGTCATTATGCAGGGTCGTCGAATTTTTGACTTTACAACTCGTAGGTTTTTTGACGAACATTGTCATTGGATTTTCAACATCACTTCATTGTATTTGCGACGTCAGCCCGTCATATTTCTGACAACAAGGGAAGGTGTTATCGTCGAACGTTGGACGATCCCATGATACTTGTTTGAAGTTGGAAGAAGGATTATTTGCAACAATAATGAGGGTCATGTCGTCGGATATCCGACAACCATGGAATTATAAATATAAACATTTTTAAACATTTCAACATGTTTTCTATAGAAGTGATGGAAATTTTTTGAGGAATTGTTTTATTCTTCGATAGTCGGTTTGGGGAATTTCTTTTTTCTTCGATAGACAGTTTGTGAGAATTTTTTATTCTTCGACAAACCACCATTTGAGAAATTTGTGATGCGTGGAACTTGATTTTTTTAATATTTTCGATAGTATTCATTCATGAAGTTTGTGACAAAATGTCAAATAGAAATATTCCTGATCCAAACGAAGAAAATTGACAATTGCTTGCTAGACTATGGGATGCAACGAAACGAAGGGGCGATGGGAAATGTTATTGTCCATGTAGTCAATGCAAGGGATTTAAGAGGAGAAGAAAATTGATCCCAACAGCCACAAAACATTGTAGGGAACATGGACACGTTGAGGGGGGGAATGAATATCGTCCATTTGTAGGTTTAACATTATAATTTTTTTATGTTTTTTGCTTTGATAAATGTATGTATTATTTTAATATTTTCTATATTAACTATTAACTATTGATGTATTCACGTATTTATAAAGGAAAGACATTCTATGGCATATCTTCCAAAGGAAGTGCTTTCAAAACAAGTACTGGAGGATCATGGAGCGTCTATGTTTAATGGAGAACAAACGATTGATCATATTGAAGAAGATGATCACACTGATAATGTAGTTGAATATGATGGTACAAATACATTGATCCATGATTCATTTAATGTTAGAATGGATGATGACGATGACAATGATAATAAAAATATTGATGACTTTGAATGATGTTCACGATATACCTCTTCTCGATAAGGCATATGAACCCCTTTATGAAGGCTCCAAAACAAATCTTCTCTCTATTATATTGTTGATAATGAACTTGAAGGTTATGAATGGTCTTTCAAACATATCAATCATGCGGATGCTAAGGTATGTAAAATAATCCATCACATATATACGATCGTGATAAAGTTTATCTTTATTCCTCTAATAATTGTATTGTTAATTCATAATTAAAATTAATATGGATGAAGTGTGTTTCGTTAATATTATTTATATATTATATTAACTCTATTTTAATTTTTATTTGATGTAGCTTGATAGCTGAATTTTTGTTACCACCATCAAATATTTTACCTTTCACATATCGAGATTTATCTTCCATCATGAAAGAGATTGGAATGCATTATGAAGCAATTCATGCATGCCTTGATGACCATGTTATATATTATAATCAGCATGAATTTGCAACAGAATGTCCGGAATGCCATATAAGTAGATATCATACATATCAAGTAACAAAAAAGGTACCTCACAAGGTTCTTCGTTATATTCCCATCATTCCATGTTTGTAACGAGTGTTCAAGTGCAAAAACATAGCACAATTTATGGATTGCCATGCTAGGAACATAAGTCAAGATGATGTTATTCAAATTCCTGCAGATGATTCTGCATTTAGAGATATGGAGGAAAAGTGGCCACACTTTAAAGAAGAACCCCATAATCTTAGGATTTCTTTGGCAGCAGATGGTGTTAATCCATTTGCATAAATGAAATCCATTTACATGGTGTGGCCTATTTTTTTTGTCAACAATAACATTCCTCCATGGTTGTCAATAAAGAGGGAGCACATAATGTTGTTGATGATTATTCCGGGTATTTTGTGTCTACAACTGTTTTATTTATAATGTATTTGTGGCATCTCATTTGTCGTATTATGTTTCCTAATGTCATATATATATTTTATTTTACTCTTGTGTGTGGTTTATATATCTTAATGGTTCTCATAAGTATATTTATTTATATGTACTTCAAATCAATCAGGTAAGTTCCAAGTCAAAGATATGAATGTATATATCGAACCTCTTATAGACGAGCTACTGAAGTTATGGAATGGCATCACTACGTATGATGTATCTAGATCAATACGACAAAGGAAATTTCAATTCCATGCAATGGTTGGATGGACAATACATGATGCTCTAGGGTTAACCCATTTTGTGGTTTGTATTTTTAAGTTCCACCTTAATTGAATTTAATTATATGAAGTAGTTAATATAGTTTTTATATAATTATAATTGACATAGATATTCCATATATTTATATTGTAGGTCTTCAGACAAAAGGTAAATTTGCATGTCCAGTTTATGGTCCTAAGATCAAATATCATCGCTCAAAAAGCTTAAGAAAGGAGGTGTTTGATGAGTATAGGAATTTTCTCTCTAAGAATCACAGGTATAGAACAACTGAAAAAAAATATTTTCAATGGGAAGCAAGAGACTGCATTAAAACCATAGAGAATGACACCTCACCTTTGGAAGATGCAATACAATAGAAATCGTCGAGCTGGTACATATAGATCATCGTATACGAATTGTTATGTATTTTAATTTTTATTGTGAGTTGTTTAATGTTGTGGCCATAATTGATTTCTTTAATTTAGTTACTAACTAATATTCACGATTTCCTTTAGTTACTAACTAATATTCATGATTTCCTTTGTGATCATGAAGGCATTAATGGGCTTCCATGAGGAATGAAAAGATATCCTATACAATTCAGCAGGTTTCCCTACTATGAGCACCTACAAATTGCTCATATGTTTGATACAATGCATATTGGAAATAATGTTACTGAAACATTATGGCGACTACTGGAGCTAAGGAGCAAGAAAGATAAAATTATGAAAGTTTGCAAAGACATTCAAGAAGGAAACCATGCAATGAAAGATGTCAATCAATTTCATAGAAACAGAGACCAAATTAATATAAACTCAATTCCATGGATGTTTATGGAGCAACAAAGTAATGTTGTTAAAGAAGTAATGCGAAAAATTAAATTTCCCACTGGATTTTGTGCAAACTTGAAGAATATCTTAACAAAAAAAGGTGATTTTAGGGGGGTCAAAATGCATGATTGGCACGTCTTCATCAAGGTGATTATTATTGTTATGTCCATATAATTTTTTTTCATTTTATTGCATAAATTTGTTTTCTTGTTTGTATAATCTTAATTTAAAAATGAAGTGGTTTGTATATTGATACAGTATGTTCTACCTCTCTCTCTCCCAGACAACTTTGACGACAATGTCAAACAAGTTATATATAATCTTGGGAAATACATGAGGTAACTATCGATTAGTTGCTTGTGCAATGATTCATGTTATGTAATTTAATGTTTTTTTTGTTAATTATTTTTATTGGGTTGTGTCACTTGTAGATGGTTGACATCCAAAGAAATCCATAAAGAATATATAAAGTATTGGAGGAGAGAAATTCCTCGTCTCAAGTGTGAAATGCAGAAGCATATACCTTCAGCATTTTTCAATGCACAGGAACACTACCTCATACACCAAGTTGAGGAGATTGAATTGTGTGGACCTATTCCCTTAAGGTCCATGTGGATGGTTGAGAGGAACTTGAAATTTATGAAGGGTTTGCTGAGACAATGAGCACATGTTGAGGGTTCTATGATGGAAGGATATATGGTATACTAAAACATGTTGTATGTTAGTGAATATAAGTTAGCGTCAAAGCTCAATTTACGTCGCATTTGTGATCTAGACTCCAATAACTATTTTGAAGGGGAGTACCTGAAGGGGAAAGGTAGATCAAGGAAGGTGAAAGGTAATTATTAGCTAGCAGATTTTAATTATATCGTACATATTCTAATTGTATATAGAATTTATTGCATCACTTAAGAGCATATACTTTGTTCAGAAAATTTACATATGTCTTTAATTTTAATGTTTATTGTCATCATGCAGTTGGTTGAGAGTGGGATGCAATTCATTTATACATCACAAACAATCTTGACTGGATGAAGGTATGGAAGGTGTGGCTTCATTGGTAAAAGCAACACATTGCAATGGAGATACAAATATTATAAACAGGAAAATTGATTTAGAATATGGTTTAAAAGATAAGAAGGCAAGCATATTAATCAATCACTCTAAATATGTTATTTTGTAAATTACATTTTTGTTGTTCTTTTCCATGTATGGCTTCATAAATATGCAGTTATTCATAAATATTGAATTGTTATGTAATCATTCCATGTATTG
>LPNX010743594.1:3537-26037 GCA_001517045.1 Pseudotsuga menziesii | reverse complement strand
TCTTCATCGTCATCGTCATCATCATCATCACCATCATCTTCATCATGTTGATCATCATCATATTCATCATCATGATCATCATTATCATCATCATCATCATGTTCATCATCATCGTCTTCATCATCGTCGTCGTCGTCGTCGTCATCATCGTCGTCTTCATCATCATCTTCATCATCATGACCATCATCATCGTTGTCGTCGTCGCCATCATCGTCATCATCATCATCATCATCATGTCAATCGTCATCGTCTTCATCATCATTATCATGATGTTCATCAGCGTCATCTTCATCATCATCATCATGTTGATCATCATCGTTATCATCATGTTCATCATCATCATCATGTTGATCATCATTATCATCATCTATTAATCATCATCGTCATATTCATCATCATCATAATAATCATCATAATCATCATCATCATCATCATAATCATCATTATCATCATCATCATCATAACCATCATAATCATCATAATCATCCACATCATCATCATCGTCTTCATCATCATGGCTCTCATCATCATCATTGTCGTCAGCGTCATCATCATCATGTTGATCGTCATCATCTTCATAATGATGATGATGATGATGATCATCATCATCATCGTCATCATCATTATCATGATGTTCATCATCGCCGTCTTCATCTTCATCATCATCATGCAAGGGTTGAGGAGATAAATCTATATCCAATCGGAACAATTCTGCTACTTAGATGGCAAAAGTTTGGGAACAAAATTCCCAAACACTGTCAACCCTAAAGCTATTTCCTTTGATCTGATAAAGGAAAAATTTGGAATGCATAACTTTGGTTCGTCAAAACACCCAAAATATGCATTTAATTTCAAGAAATTAAAGGATTCTTACTTTCTATTGTGTCTTTGCTCATATTCTAGCTTTTTTCTCCTCTGCTCAGCTTGCCTAGCTTCTAACTCATCTCTACTCAAAACTGGATGAGCAGAGTTGTTATTACCCATACCATAATCCATATATTCTTTAAAATTTACAAACTTGCACAGACAAACCTATTCAATATTATCTAAAGTCGGAATATTAAAAATTAAAATGACTCCGCATCATAATCATCGTCTTTCATCCAAGAACCCAAATTGTTGTTGGGATATGCCATTAGAGAATTTTTTTGACCTTGAAGGTAAGATTTTCTTAGATTATTTTATATGGACAATTACATAAACAAATATGTTAGAATATATCAAAGGAATAATGCTTGTCCTTTTTGTAATTAAAACAAAAAAACATTTGAATAGCTTGAAACTTTGCACGAGTTCTTTATTTTCATAGTAATACTAATAAAATCCTCCTCCAAGAGATCATAAAAACATAAATACAATTACATAATCTACATATGTAGTCCTAGACTAATATTTTTTAAAGGATACAAGAACAATCTAGATTCTATAGTTCATCCTGAGACTTAATCCATAAGGATATGGTTATCCTCTTCTAAAAAAAAACAAATTCGCTATAACTATTACCTCTATTATTCTTCTGTTATTTTTCTTATACCTCTATTATTTTTCTTTTTTATCAAGATATGAATAGGAGTATGATTCAAACCACCTCTAGATTCAATCAAAGATCTAATTCGCTATAACTATACCATATTAACCTCATTAAAAAATATATCTTACGTTTAAACTAAGCGGTTGATTTGTCCAATATACCATTTGAACCGCAACAATTCTCTATACAAAGTGAAATTTAAATCACCTATAATAATAACCCTTCCTTCCTTTACACATGGCATATAAAAACACGAATTCCAATCAACATGGATTTCCTCATGAGACCCATAACAATTAACACATATAAGGTATGGACCAAGTCTTTGAGATAGAGCTTGGTCCATATACCTAATTCAATAATAGAAAATGATAGCAAATAAAATGAATCGGTAGAATTTGTCAATAGACCACTAACATTACCAATTTCATATAAATACCTATAATCCTAATATTTTAACAACCATCCTAACTCCTAAACAACCTTGTTCCCCTCACCCATAGTTTCTTTCACTAAAAGAAAATTAGGACCGTGAATCTCCACCATCCTAGCAATGGAAATTATTTTTGAGGGACTTATAAGACCTTGAATGTTAATATATAGAGAAATCATTTGGAACCCATGTGGGTATTTTGTCTTCAAGGTTAGTGAAACAACCTTGTAAAAAACTCTTTATAAGGGTGAAGCGAGAAGGATAAACTACGACATAGTTGAAGTGAAGTGTGAATTAGAGGAGGAGGAACTCTTAACCAGAGGATATCCCCACACCATTCGAGACCACACAACAGAAGAGGAGGAGACCCACAAATTACTAAAGGAGAGAGACTTTGTTCTTGTTTGCCTAGAGGAGACCCAGTTCTACGCCCAGTTCTGTGCCAAGAGGAAATCAAGACCACTAGAAAGGAGATCGAGATGTCTTCAGTAAGTTAAAACATCAACCCAAAAAATTAATCTTTGAAAATTGATTCTCTGCAGAGAACATAAAACTTAAAATTGCATAACTTCATAGAAATGCATTGCGCAAATCACTAGGGCCGTTTGAAAAATGCATTAGTTCCTTCACAGTATAGCGAATTTCACTTTTTTTTCTATGTGATTAGGGGTTTGGAAATCTTTTGGGCGTACTAGGGTTTCGAATTTCAATGTTGCGTAGTAGAATGCACCTAGCTTCTCTCACTAAAAAAATTAGGGAAAACTTAGGATGGGACTAAGTTTCTTGCATTCCTAATAGTCTAGAGATTTGGAAATGTGAGGGTATGTCTCCAAATTATTAGTGACACCAACATATAGAGGATGGATGAACATCCCCACTTCTATCTTCATTATTACCTAAATAAAAATAGACCCTTAGAAAGATACTAGCCCCAATTTAACGAAACCATCCCAATAATCAAGCTAAAACCCTAATCTAACTCAAGCCTATAACCCAACCAATTATCAAGATCAAAAAAAAATTCCTCGCACATAAACAAACAAAAAGAACATAAGCTTGAAAAAAAAAATTCAACAAAAAAGGACAGAAATTGAGCAAGAGGAAAATGAGATCTATCATCTAAAGGGATACTGCTTTGGCCTTTAAATCAATGCAAGTCATAATGCAGAATAGGTGGCAGAGTTTTACATGGATCCTAATATTGTAGAGTGGTTCAGAAAAAAACACATTATAGATATTAGAATGTGAAAGTAATCATGTAGCCTTTCTATATTTTGTTGTGCTCAGTCAACCCAAGAAGCTCTGTATCTGTTGTCTCTGCTATTTTGTTGTGCTCAGTCAATCATGTAGCCTTTCTATATATCATCGAAGCTCTATATATGTCGTCTCTGCTATTTTTGTTTTAATATATATTGAAATGTATCCCAAGAACATCCTTGAACTAGATACTTTCAGATTATCAAGACTCTTATCTTTTTATGTTACAATCATGATTGCATGGTGATAAATTCATACATACACATACGTTATACATTAATAGATTGATAATACTTGAAAAAATGTGCTAGGTATGTGATAATTATTGTAATCTGATATAAATGTGTAGAACATTCTAGCTCAGTCGAATGAACTTTAGTCCAAGGGTAGCTTCTTCCATAAACAGTAAGGAATATTCTGAAGGAGAAAAACAATAAGATAATTTCCAAGATACAACTTTCAAGTCTAAACTCTTGTATATAAGAGAGTAACTTAATTGGTAAACCCTAACATAAACTTGTTTATTAACAATCCTAGATGGAATTATTAATTAAGACAATGATGTATTTATGGATAATAAATGATGTATGAATGTTTCTTACTTTTTCACTCACCAAAAATTTCATTTGTGATAAACAAACTTTTTTAATCCTGATTCATCTTCATCCTTGAGATTTTCCCATAAAAGTGGACAGTGGACCCTGAGTCATATCTAGTGAGTACCCAATGCCTTTACACAATCTATGTACCTATCAACTTTTTCCAAGGTCATTTTGAATGTAGAGAGGGAAAGAGGCTACCTTTTCTCCATCTCATTAGTAAGTGATTGTTGCATTCGCCTAATATAGAGAATGGTTTCTAGCTTGTTATTAGCAATCCAACTTTAACACAAGGATATGGATGTAGTTTGTCTCCCTGTTATTAGCAATCTTGACACATTCAAAATCAACCACTTAGGAAGGTCTAAATCTCCACGCAAGCTACAAATTGGGAGTGTTGTTGTTAGTTGGGGATTATAATCATTGTTATCAGTATTTTTATGCCTATAGTGTACATGGATATTGGCTATTGTTAATTGTACAAGGGAATTGGTTGAAGGACTTGTAGCCAAATGTATTGCTTTTAGAGAAGATAATAAAAGGAGAGATTGGTTTCCCTCTTTAAAATTTATTTTGTATTGTTATATGAATGTTGTGTGATGCATAATGTTCAGTTAGCACTATGTATTTCATTTTTTTATGTTACAATCAGATGTGAATGCCTATATAATGGACATGTATGTTTGCACAAGCTTTGTAAAAGTTCAAATAAGTCATATTAAGTCTACAATGTCCTTAATTAGCTCTCCATCATTTCACATAGGTGTAGGAAGTGATTTGGGTGAGGCCTTCCTCCCCTTCAGGAGAACTGAAAACATCAGTGAAATACGGTACAATGGTAACCTTTATTTGCCTCTATGTGAGAACCTTAGTATTAATGTTTACACCAACAAACAATGATCTTGACAGGACCGATTCTTAAACCTGGATGTGCTAATTGAATGGGAACCTTGATCGCAAAGAGTCAAATTTAGGATTAGTGGGAAAAGATATTTGAATATTTCATCATACAAGAAGCCAGTTGTAGGGTTGGAATACCATAAAGCTTAAGGAGTATATCAAGGATAAGTGGTTGTCAAGGATAGGTGTTTGTCCAAGTAATGACAGTCTGCAATTTATTGCAGACCTCAAGAGCAGTGGAAAAATTACAACTACAGCCTCGTTGTGGATAGGAAAAGGGAAGGTCAAGACCTTAGATGAGAGGCCAAGTGGAGGAAGAGCAGCCTTATGGATGTTGGGTAGGGTAGGGCAGTGAAAAAAGATAGGTTTTTAGGTTGTTTTAGGGCCTTTTTTAGGGAAGAAATTAGGTTTTAGGAATTTTTTAATATTTTTAGGGCCCATTCTCTGGTAACTATGGTTTTGGGTCGTATACATGTCAATACAAACACTAGAAAAAGATTCAGGGGTAGTTGACTGTTGTAATTGATACCCATAGGATGTTCTTTTAAAAAAAGAAACTATATAGCCCATGTGCATGGGCTTGAGTAAGGGTTCGACAAATATGCATGGAATCAGTGGAAAGATCATTAGTCGTAGTATTTTTGGATTTCTCCAATCACCTTCAACTATGTATTTTTTAAATATCATGTTCATATATGGTTTCCATGTATTGATCATATGGACCTAGGAAGGATTAATCACAACATGAGCACAAAAATATGTTCATTTATTTAACTTTTGGTGTTTTTATTTATGCCCAAATCCAATAATTAGGAAACCCTATGATCTCTTTCTTCATCAATAGCACTACTTGAGGAAGACCATTACTGAAATTGTAGCTTGAGTAGGATTTCTATGCTGTAATTGTACCTTAGTTATGAAGGGTTCCCTGGGAAATGAGAGTTTTGACAAAATATTGGTCAAGATACTATGAAACATTGGTATGGGGCAAGTCTTACACTGGGTGAGTCCGAATGGGTGGTTCTACATGAATGCACACCATTTTTTTAACATTGGGTCTCATTAGTATTTTCTAAGACAAAATTAGGTCATGGGGAACTACTTTTGCATTGTATATATATTGTGAGATTATTAACATGACATATTTCCCTAGTTTCAACTCATATCCCAAATTGAGGGTTGTAACCATAGTGGATACTTGTCACTAGGAAAATTATTTTTGAAATCGCTTCATTCCTTTCTCCCCTCCATGCAATGTGTTTTTTTTTTCCAACTAGTAAGACTAGCTTTTCTTGAAGTAAACATGTTCATATGATTTCAACTGTATCTATTGTCTTTCTGTAGAACTAGATGGTTGATGTTCAACTATTTAGAACAAGTTACAGTAGGGAACAACCATCTCCCATAATTATAGTGGTGCTAAATATAGTTTGGAAAAAACACATAGATATGGATGTACGATTTATCCTTAGCAAGTGAAAAGCAATGACATTTGTAAGGAACTGTGAACTTGGAGTTTATGTTTTTTTAGAATTTCATGGTCTATTTCATTTACAAAAATTCACTTCTATTGCTATGATATAAGATCTGTTATTACAATGCACATATATATTCAGTCATAATATAGTAGCAGTGAGGTTACCAATCATACAGCTAGTGAGTGCATTCTGTTATAATGCAGAGTTATCCAACCATGTATCATATGCCAAACAATATATCAGTGTGATGCCAAATTGCAAGTAAAATTAGTTTTGTCAAACAGTGATCATTCAAATTCTAATATATATTGTGAAAGTTGTTATGTCTAATATACCTAGTAAGCAATGTGCTCTTTGTATGCCCAACCCACAGTTTATATATAACCTTTCAAATCTGATTTTTACCCTTTTGCAACAGGTTTGAGGTCTGTGGAGGAAGTGACAATCTACACCCTTTTGCATACTATAGCAACAATTAGAGGAGGGAAAAAAGATGTTACATCCTGCTAGAGGGGTAAGGAGTGAGATTAGGTCACTATTTAGATTACAATTTAAGGTTGTTAGGTGGTTGTCCAAGTAATGACAGTTGACAATTTATTGTAGACCTCAAGAGAAGTGGAAAAAGTACCACTACAACCTTGTTGTGGATAGAAAAAGGGAAGGTCGGGACCTTAGATGAGAGGCCAAGTAGAGGAAGAGGAAGCTTAGGGATGTTGGGGAGGTTAGGGTATTGAAAAAGCTATGTTTTTAGGTTTTTTAGGGTAGAAATTAGGTTTTAGGAATTTTTTAATATTTTTAGGGCCTATTTCTGGTAACTATGGTTTTGGGTCGTATACATGTCAATCCAAACACTATAAGAAGCTTCAAGGGAAGTTGACTATTGTAATTGATACCCATAGGATGTTCTTTTAAAAAAAGAAACTATATATGCCATGTGCATGGGCTTGAGTAAGGGTTTGACATCCACTGAACAATGATAGATTACAACAATGAATTCCATTCATTAGGATGGTTTGTAGATGAGGGTGCATCACTATTTGTATGATTATAGTTGTGAGGAAACATTCATGCATGCAAGCATCCATATGTGATATGCCATCAATAGATATGAAGGGATAATGCTATCCTCAGCAGTTTGAATGTGCATGCATTAGTCATTTTGAACGTGTATGTATTAGACAATTTGCAAGTGCATGTGTTAGACAGGTTGCATGTAAAGGAATGCATTAGGTGTATAATTTAAATTTTCATTCATTATTTAAGTAAGGGATATGCAACCTCGTTTATTTTAGTATAGGGCACGAAACCTAGTAGTTATAACTTATAACATTGTCATCAAACGATTAACCATAACATATTTAATAGGATCTCGACAAAGAAGGGATGTACCATAGCTTAGTGATCAGATGATCAACATATTATAGGAACTTATAGTATAGGAGAGGTAGTGAGTACCTTGGAAGCACACTCTAAAAACTAGGAATGTTCCAGGGGAGAAATTCGAGAGGGGGAGCAAAGATGGCGCACACCACTGGTTTCGTTTTCTAATACATATTTTTTTACAATATGTATTTATAGATTCTATCATTAATTTCCCTCAAAGTTGTTTAAAGTGATTTTTTTTTGTAAGAATTGAGAATTCTTTTAGTGCAAAATATGTTCCACTATGGTTTAGGAAATCAAACTAGAATCCATAAATGTCATAGTATGATGGAAACTCGATAGAAATCTCATCATTTTCTAGATTTGTAGTGTCATTTTTTAGTAAAAAATAGCAATGCATACTTCTTACCCTATAGTAGCATATTTTCATGGCTTTGTTTCAACCCTACCTTCTTCCAGAGTTTTCACGTATGAGTTGTTTGAATGTTGTCTCCATGTGATGTTTAATGCAGTTGGAACCACTATCAAAACCCTAGGTCCTTCTTAGATGGAATCAAACCCTAGAACTTCAATTATCCTCTACGTTTTTTCTTTCAAAAACCCTAACCCTTCAACTATCTTCTAGGTTACATCTTTCACAAACCCTAACACCTTCCTTCCTTGCATAAAGACAAGTATAAAGAATCCATGCAAGATTTTCTTCAAGTTACAATTCATCCAATCAACTCTACATGAAATGTCCCTTTTCTCACATATGGAATCATTTAAGAAGAGGAGCACTCCACATTTGAGGCTCTTTGTGCACGCATCTCTAGGTCACACCACTCCAAGAAGCCTTGCAAGTCATCTAAGAAAGAGTGATCATGTTAGGATATGACAAGTGGCATGTTGGTGAATATGTCAAGCACATTTGAACTCTTCAAGGCTAACATCCTAAGGTTTTGGCCTCATTTTATTATTTTTTGTTTTGGTGGTAGTTGGATGGAAACCTACAAAAGAATAGAAGATCCTAATTTGCAATGTGTCTCTTCCATTGTGGAGAAATGTCCTATCCCATTAGTTTGAATGCTGAAGATATATTTGCAGATTTGGAACTAGATCTTGGGATATTCAAGGCTATCATTTTGCATTATAAGGCTATTGTCATGTGCTATTTTTTCCTTTTCCTACCTGAAAAATACTTATGCTAATATAGTGTTTATTAGCCATCATAGGAGGGGTGTGAAGAGTGGTATGTTTGTACTCTTAAGACTTGATAATATCAGGTCTGAATTGTGCAATGTATGGACTGATTATTCAATGGAATCTTGTCTCTTTATTGGATATACTACACTTTAATGTTATAACAAGTGTTGTCTACCGAATTCCTACTATCCATTTGATGAGGTTGGAACCACTATCAAAACCCTAGTTCCTTCTCAGATGGAATCAAACCCTAGCACTTCAATTATCCTCTAGGTTTTTTCTTTCAAAAACCCCAAACCTTCATGTATCTTCTAGGTTTTGTATTTCACAAACCCTAACACCTTCCTTCCTTGCATAAAGACAAGTACAAAGACTCCATGAAAGGTTTTATTCAAGTTACAATTCATCCAATCAACTCTCACATGATTCTACATTAATACTATAACTAAAGACATTCTCCTTAGGGATCAAGTCCCAACATATTACAGATCTAAAATTTACTTATTAACAACAAAATTGTTACAACCACAAATCTGCCCTCTTAGCTTCTATAAACTTGTCAAATCAATCAACAAAATTATCTAACTGTTTAGGATAAACCAGCATACCAAACAACCCTAGAAAATACTCATTCCCCATGAGAATATACTTTGAAAACCACCTCTCAAAGTACACAGTCTTGACAAGAATGTACACTTGACATATACAAAAAAATGAAGTTACAAGTACATACCAACAACTTATCACAAGTTGGTACAAAAAAGTGCTTCAAGATTATCCACAAGCTAGGAGTCTCCAATGCATCCAAACCCTATCTAGGGTGTCTACCATCAATATAAAACACTAATGAGAAATAAAAAGGTGTAGCATTGTATCCCACCAAGCTATCTAGCCACACCAAAAGCCTTAAAACAAGTTAGCACCAACACCAACAAGTCCATTCTCGATCTTTCACCAAGCTTGCATCACACAAACTCTCCAAGCAAAGTGATCCAAGACTCCTCTAGAGTTTCATTACCACAAACCCTAGGTCCTTCTTACATGGACTCAAACCCTAGCACTTTAAGTATCCTCTAGGTTTTATCTTTCACAAACCCCAACCCTTCAAGTATCTTCTAGGTTTTGTCTTTCACAAAACCCAGCACCTTCCTTCATTGCATAAAGGGATTGCAAAACCATGGACTAGTGTGACCTTTCCTTTCCATATTATGAGTTTGTTGTGGTGAGTTGGAAGTTTATCTAAGTCATATGTAATCCTACGGGTGTAGAGTAAGGAGAGAGGAGTGGCCAAGCATTAGAGGAATTTTGGGGTCTAAAATGGGCCTCCTAAGGAAAATAATAAAATAATAGTTAAAATAATAAAATAATATTGATTAATTTTGGAGGAAGAAAGAAAAAAACTACTTTTTGTGTTCGTATTTTCGACATATCTCCCTGTGTTTTTACTCAAATTTCAATCGGTAGAGCTCGTTGGATGCGGAATCAAATTCCGCATCCAACGAGCTCTCCCGATCGAAATTTGAGTAAAAACACAATGAGATATGTCAAAAATACAAACAAAAAAAGTAGTTTTTTTTAATAACAAATATGTCAATTCAACCATTATGGTTGACTTATTTTATTGAAATTCTATTGGTTCTTGATTCCAACTCACAAAAACTTATTTTGGCACGTTTTCTTGTAAGGCCCATTTTAGACCCCAAATTTCCTCTAATGAAAATTAATAATCGGGCCAATGTAGAGTGGAGAAGTGACTTAGAAGTTGTGTGATCAAGTCTGTGTAGTGATAGAGGCTCTCATAATGTGAACTCATCTATAAAGGTTGGAGAAAGTAATGCATTTCACATATATGCTATACTACCGACATATTCAATTCGTTTGTTATATGAATTTAGCCATGTCTACAAGGAGCACAATATGAGTGCAGACCGTTTATCCTAGGAAGCATTGAATATGAAGGATGGCCTACTCTCCTTCTCGTAACTTTTAGAAGGAGAAATAATTGAGGAAGAAATGATATAGTTAATTTAAGAGCTTTTTGATTTATGTGGCATAGTCGTATTTGGTTATTTCTACTATGGGATACATCAGCATCTTTCCTATTTTAGCTGGGGATATAGAGTTTGTTTTCATCCTCTCATGGGTGTGTTTTCTCCACCCTCGATGCCTCCTTGGATAAGTTGTTTGGGCTCCTTACATTCTTCGTGTGGTATTGATACTTCAGTCATCTTGGGATTGTGGGTTCCGTCCCTCCCCTTGGAAAATTTTATGATACTTATGATCTCCACTTGTAAAAAACATAGTTTGTATTTTGAGATAAATTCGTTGAAGCATTTGTTATGGAACGACTTGATATCTATATCGTCATGTTAAAGGAATATGTGATGAACTGTTATACTAGGGAATTATTGATATTATTCAAGATAATTATATCACCATTATGTCATGCTTATAAGTCTTTCCAACTTTTTTGTTGGTTTTTTGCTATTATTTGCCAAATTGTTTTCCTGCCATGGTGCAAGTAGAACCAAACAAGCATTTTTTAGACCTGTCTTCATCCCACAAGGGGAGTTTGGGAAGGCTAGAGGAAAGTGAGACATCCAGTAGGTCTACAAGGGCTAGATCAACTAGATGTCATAAGATCAGAAGAAAATTCAATAAACACATGGATTTTTTTCTCAGAGGAGGGGGTTCATATTCCTATGATGATGAGACAATAGGAGACATCGAGGTGCCCTTAATGTTGATATATTTGTAACTTTGGAATGTATTCACTTGTATATCTTATATTGTATTTTATTGTACCCCGATGTTCCTATTGGGAGAATCATTACTATAATAAATTCATGTAAAGTCATAGAGGTTAACTGTAACGTCCCCCGACCATCCAACCAACGATGAGGACGCTACTATACGCCAAATCATCCTGGCATCTATCCCCATGAACATGAACATGCATACATATAATGCTGAAGGCATGAAACTCAAAGACATAAACATATTACAAGCATAATATTTCATATACACAATGGAAGCAAAACATATCGATCAACACTCATGCATATACAAATCAGCAATTAACATGTATAACATCGTTCATCAATGGTTATTATAATTATAGATACAAGTTAGGAAAGAATACTTATCTTATAAAAATCTTGTTCCGCAACCAGCTACGTCGCTGCAACGTTCCACCCAACCATAGGCCTGTGTGCTCTTAAACCTCTCAGTAACGATGCCACCCCCGAGAAGGGCATGAATCCCCAAGGAATAAGGAACTAACAGGCTTACACATAGCCAAGGATAACAACACCACAAGGGTACACAGTTCAGCCAAGCCAACACAGTTGGGTTTATCAGGTGAACAACAGATCAACCAAGCCAACAAAGTTGGGTTTATCAGGCCATCCAGGAGCTGGGAAAGGATAATGCTAAGATGGTGAGCTCACTGAAGAGCTGCAGAAACCAACACTAGAACCAACCTAGATTCTAGAACACCCACACACACCCAACACAAGGAAGTCAATCCCTTCTTTACAACGCAGTCCCTCAGACCCTTATCTTCCCTCTAGTGCTCTTCAGGGGTTGTTGAGAAGAAATATAGCTCAGTAGCTCTATCTGTGTGGTTCTCAACCCACCAGGTTTATCAAGCACCTTAGGCCCTCATTCACCAACCCAAAATAGTCCGGGGACAAATACACTGCATGCAAGTGGCCAAACAACTATTCAAGCGTTTACAGGAAAAACACAGTCAAGCCATCATGGCAAACAACAATTAACACACTCACATGAACCCACAATAAACCAATATTCAATACCATCGCTGTGAGACTTACACGGACCAGACAATGGGTAAAAAGACACGGCCAACATTTACAACTCAGCATGGATTCACAGGAAAAATCACCGCGATCTTCTACCAATGCCACATTGTAAAGGTAACTCAGTCAACAATGCGTGGGGAAAACCGCACCCATCAATCAGTGGGAAAAATCCCAATAACTTCCGCTCACGATCCACTATGATGGATGAAAAATAATACAGAGTCCCAATGCATGGAGGAAGAAGTTGGTTCTCTGTGTGGATGGAAAGAATAGAACTACAGACAGGCAATTAGTGCTAGAGAGGGGAGGTGAACCCCCAACAAAATGGATGGTAAAACATTATATCCCCACCCTGCATGAGAAAGATGAACAGTCATGATCCGAGGGAGTGGGAAAAATGATCCCTACGTCATGGACAAGAGAGCATGCATGGGCGTTGTAGTGGTGTTCCTGCCAGCCAATCGCTGCCTCAACTAACAAAAAGGAATAACCAAGGGTGGCGGTGACACATAGCTTTCCCCCCGTGACTCAATGTTCCACATCCCCCTTTCCTTATCCTTTGGAATCATGCCCCTTCTCAATTTAGTTGCTGCGAACATAGCTAGTTGGGTTATTTAATTAAAATATGTGTTTACATGATGCCACAATTAAATATATGCCGCATGTCCCAATATACCATCGGTGACCATTCCTAATCAGAAACACAACATAACCAAATCTATGGTGGGGCCTTGGCCTTTATCTCCGCACCAAGATTATTTACAACATATGTATCCTATGTACTTTAATGCAAGTGGGGTTAAACCCGGGGTATTACATTCCCCTCCCCCTTCAATAGCATTGTCCTCAGTGCTTTACAAAATTTGAACAAAATGCGACACTGGTACCGCCTCAGTGTTCCATAGGATTGAACAAAAATGGGTGTGCCAATCACATGGAATCCACTATCTCCCACGTAGCCTCTTCAGGTCCATAATGCTCCCACTGTACCTTTACATGCCCTATTGCCCGATTTTGGAGCATTGTGACCTTCCTATCGAGGATGCACATTGGCTCGATTTGGAACTCTCCCTTGGGTTCCACCTGAATCACATCCCAATTTATCACATGGTTAGGATCATGTATATATTTCTTAAGCAAAGAAACATGAAAAGCATTATGAGCTCTAGTATTAGCAGGCAATGCAAGTCTATATGCAACAAGCCCTATTGTTTCAAGCACTTCAAACGACCCACAATATCTAGGTGATAGCTTGGCACAACTTTCAAGCTTCAAGGAACTTTTATTTGCCCTCACTCTGAGGTAAACATGATCCCCAACACTGAACTCTCTGTTCATCCTATGCTTATCTGCATAGCTTTTCTATTTGTCTTGTGCTGCTTTTAGATTCTACCTAATATTTACAACTTCTTGCTCCATTTCTTTGAGCAATTCTGGTCCAAGCACAACTCTGTTCACCGGGTTGTCCCAAGTCACTGGTGTCCTGCACCGTCTTCCATATAAAGCTTCATACAGACTCATCCCCAAGGATGCTTGCTGTCCATTGTTGTAAGCAAACTCTACCAAGTGTAAGTAATCTTCCCACTTGGTTGGTTTGTCCATCACATACATGCGAAGCATATCTTCAAGCACCTGATTCACTCTTTCTATTTTCCCATCTGTCTAAAGATGGTATGCAGTGCTGAAGTTTAACTTTGTACCCAAATCTGCAAACAATCCCTTCCAAAAATTGGAAGTGAACTTGACATCTCTATCAGAAATTATTGCCCTCGGCAATCCATGCAATTTGAAAATATCCTTCATGAAAATATTTGCAATGTCATCAGTCTTGTGTGTAGACTTCACTGGTATAAAATATGCTGCCTTATTCAACCTGTCTACCACAACCATGATGGAATCATGTTGTCTCCAAGTCATCGACAATCCTGTAATAAAATCCATGGAAATAACTTCCCATTTCCATTCCGGAATTGGCAGAGGCTGCAACAAACCTGCTGGATGTTGATGCTCAACCTTTACCGTATGACATTTCATGCACCTTGAAATGTACTCAGCCATGTCCTTTTTCATACCTGGCCAAAAGTACTGCTTTCTAGCTGTAGCAATTGTCTTCTGATATCCTGGGTGACCAGAATACGGAGCTTGATGGATTTCATCCATAACAATTCTCCTCAAACCTACTACATTCGGAATATAAATTCTGCCTTTAAAAGTGAGAATTCCATCTTCTTCCAATTTATATCCCTCATACCTCTTCTCGAGACTTTGCTGTTACAGTTTGTCTTTTACCTGCTCATACAATTCATCTCCGGCAACGTGATTAACAATCTGCTGCTTCAAATCAGATTGGCAAATACTAAGAGATGCCACATGCATTTCATGTACCTTCCTGCTGAGTGCATTAGCTACCTTGTTTCCTTTCCCTTTTATGTGCTTGATTTCGAAATCAAACTCACATAAAAATTCCATCCATCCTACTTGTCTAGGGTTCAGAGTAGGCTGATCAAACAAATACTTCAGACAGCAATGGTCCGTCCTGAGCTCGAATCTTCTACCCATCAAGTAATGCCTACACATCTTGAGGGCATGTACTATGGCTGCAAGCTCTAGATCATGAGTGACATAGTTCTTCTCATGATCCTTCAGCTTTCTTGACTCATAACATATCACGTGGTTATCCTACATAAGGACTCCTCCAAGCCCTTGTCTACATGCATCGATACACACCACGAAAGCTTTCTCTGGATCCACAACCTTCAATATTGGTGCACTGGTGAGAAGATTCTTCAACTGCTAGAAGCTTTCTTCACACCTCGATGTCCATTCGAACTTCATCCACTTCTTTTGCAAAGAAGTGATGGCATGTGCAACCTTGGAAAATCCTTCAATGAATCTCCTGTAGTATCCTGCAAGTCCCATAAAATATCTTACATCTGTCACATTTCTTGGAGTAGGCCAATTCATAATGGCTTTGATCTTCTCAGGGTCTATTGATATACCCTCTTTTGAGATAATGTGACCCAAATACTGAATTCTATCTCTATAGAAGTCACACTTGCTCAGTTTTGCATATAACTGATGTTCCCTGAGCACTTGCAATGTCAATCTCAAATGCTCTTCATGCTCTTCCTCATTCTTAGAATAAACAAGAATGTCATCAAGGAAAACAAGAACAAAATTGTCCAAATACTTACTGAAGACACTATTCATAAGGCACATAAATGTAGCTGGTGCATTTGTGAGACCAAATGGTACCACTACAAACTCATAATGTCCATACCTCATCCTAAAGGTTGTCTTATGAATGTCTTCATCCTTGATTCTCACCTGATGGTAACCAGACCTCAAGTCAATCTTGGAAAATACATTTTCTCCTCTCATTTGATCAAAGAGGTCATCAATCCTTGGCAAAGGGTATTTATTCTTCACAGTAACCTTGTTCAACTGCTTGTAATCAATACATAACCTAAGTGTACCATCTTTATTATTTACAAATAGAACTGGTGCTCCCCACGGAGACACACTCGGCTGAATATACTTCTTTTCCAACAAATCTTGCAATTGCATCTTCAATTCTAGCATCTCCAGGGTACTCATCTTGTAGGGTGTCTTGGACACTGGTGCTGCTCCTAGCACAAGTTCAATAGTGAAATCAATGTCCCTCTTTGGAGGAAGTCCTGGAATCTCATCAGGAAACACATCCATGAATTCTTGTAACACCTGATAGTCCTCCAACCTAGGAGTTTCTTCTCCTGATGTCTCCAAAATATGGGCTGCATACAACTGGCAACCCTTCCTACAGAACTTCTTTAACTGCATTGTTGAAATCTGCCGTACTGAAATCACCTTTGGAATTCCTTTCACAACTACTAGGTTCCCTTCTTCATTCATGCATTCAAAAGTCTTGTTATAACAGTCAAGCTTTACTCTATGAGCTTCTAACCAATCCATTCCAATGAGAACATCATAGGAACCAAGTGGTAGAACATTCATATCTACACAAGTGACCAATCCATTCATGACCAATGGACATTTCTCTACCACTTCACTGACCTTTCTCTTAGTCCCAATGGCTAGCTGAACTAACCAAGACTTCCTATGCTTTACTTTCTTAAAAGCACAAATCTCCACTACTCTGGGAGTAATGTAACTGTGTGTAGAACCAGGGTCAATCAAAATAGAAACAGATTGTTCAACAATCTTACCTGCAACTTCAACCACCATTGACTGGTGATCTGCCTGGCTGTCCTCTAGTTCTGCATAAATCCTAGGGACTGCCCTTGCTACTTGACCCACTGTTTCTGCTTCTTGAATGTTATAAGTCAGTCTTGCACTCTCATTCTCAAGTGGACAATTTTTGCGCATGTGGGGTCCTCCACATTTCCAACATTTGAGTGGACCTTTATTCAGATGTGGCTCTTTAGGCTTTCCACCTGTCACTCCAACTGGATCACTCGCAGCTTGGGATGGCTGCTTCTGCTGATTCCTAAATCTAGAAGGTTTGAAACCTTTCTTTCTTTGGTCAAAATTTTCATTCTTCTTGTCCTTCCATGCCTTATGGTAATCAGGTTTACCTTTACTTTGCTCATAGCAATACTTAGCTTTTCTTATTTCTTCCTCTAGAGTTCTCGGTTCATAGAACTCAATTCTATCTTTGTAAGCTTGAGGAAATACACATAGAAACCGCTGGATCTTCACTTTTTCATCTCGGATGTACCGAACATACCTCAATAATTCCAAGAATTTGTTTGCATATTCATCCATGGTTTGATATCCCAATCTCAGCTCATGGAACTCCTTGATCTTGTCATCATAATACCTGTCGAAAAGGTATTTCTTCCTGAAATACTTCTTACACTATTTCCACTTCAGTTTCCTTTCACTGATCTTATTTACCTGCTTGAAGTGTTCCCACCAAATGGATTCCCTTCCATTTAGATTGAATATGACAACTCGTGCCTTCATGTTTCCTGAATAATCCTGCACCTGAAAGTACTTCTTTATCCCAAGAAGCCAAGCCTCAGCTTCTTGTCCATTCTTTATCTCACCATCAAATGTAGAAGGTTTAGCTTTCCTAAACTCATCTCGAGAGCGATCCCTAAGGTGCCTTCTTCTTTTCCTCTTATGAGAAGATGAACTTGTATCTCCACTGGATTCTTCAGAGTCAGACGATCCACTAGAAGTCCTTCTCCTTCTCCTAGTGCTGCTCTTACTACCTTCTGGTCTTGATGTACCTCGTCCAGAATCTATCTTTTTCTACAAGTATGTCCAACTTTCCAATATGGCAGCATTCAACTGATGTTGCTCTTCCTGGGCTTTAACCAAGCTTCTCATGGTGGCTGCAACCTCGGAAGGTGTCCCTTGGAATTTCCTTCCATTAGATTCTATGTCATCATTTCTATTGTGGACATTTTCTCCCATGGCATCTTCTGCTCACTCATAAGAATCCCGAGCATCATACCCATCACAGGTTCTCATGACTGAACCATCTTCTGCTTTACTACACTATTCTTTCTGGAGTACTGCTCTTGGAATTTATCTATAGTTCTGCAATGTGTTAGTAGCAAACTGTTAGATGCATAGTATTAATATAAATAAAACTACTTACCTTTTTCTTTGGGAAATTTACAAAACAACAATTATGCTAAAACACAAAATTTTCTTTATTCCTTTTTCATCCCTGTGACCACGGACAGTCCACTGAATCTACTGAAGATCGACTAAAAGACAGTAGAAAACTGCTCGAAAAATCACTGAGAAATGCCCCTAAAAACCTAAATCATCTTAGGCCCAATCGGACCTATTCTCAACTAATTCTCCGACATTGTGAGATCAAAACAACTAACTCATTGGCGGTCTGTTGCTTGTTCTCCTTCCGGCGTCTCGACGGCGAATCAACCAAACCCCCGATCTGTATCGGCGAGCGGACCAACTATTCATCGGGTGCATAGTTGCTTGAGCAGCTACAACGGCGAAAAGAAGTCTTGCTATGATCTCCGCTGCAACCCGACTAGGATTCCGATCAGCGATCCGATCACCAACAGATTTCTGATGCTTAACTCCTCAAAGTTTTCCCTCCAATCGGGTTTCTTCCCCGCTAACTTCCCGGTGTTTCGACGGCTAAACTTTCCAATTTATTCCGCCATATCGGTGAGTTGCTCATCTAGTTCCCTTCATCGTATTGGTGCATAATCAGTTAACGTTCCGAACATTAACGACGATGGCGTAGACTCTCCATGTTGCGTCGGTAGCCGGGTGCCCTATGCATCGGACGGTTAGTCCTTTTGGCTTCCACAACGGCGGACCGTGATCCAACTAATTCTTTTGCAGCTCCTATCTTTGTTGGCAGTTGAAGCCTCTAGAAGCCTTGGCATCAGTGCTTGAATGCACTAGACATCGGCGATGTCATCCACTATCATTCTCCGATGGCCAACAAAGTCAACACTTAGAAAATTTCTGAATTTTTGTGCCATTGGTGGTCCGAGGGTCTACTCATTGGAGGCATAGTGGTATAGCCATCCGAAACAGTGGGCACCCAATCAACTAATCTCCATCGATGATTTCAACACTTAAACAAAAGTTTTGAAACTTTCCCCCTTCTGTCGGCAGTGGGAACAACTAACACTATTGCATCGACGTTTTAGTCCCCACAACAGCCGCAACGGCAGCAAGCCATTCCACTAATTCCTTCCACTAATGAATAATACCACTAATATTTTCCAATGAACGAGCTGAAGCACATCGGCATCGGGAGTCGGAACCCTTCCTCATTGGAAGGCTAGTGCTCTAGGCTTCCGCAACGGCGGGCGCATGAACCACTAACATCTTCCGATGGCTGATGATTTCGTCACTTAGGAAAATTTTTCCAAAATTTTTTCGTTGTCAGAATGTCTTTTCTCCGCGACATCGGCGGTCAGAGGATCTATCCATTTGAGGGATAGTCCTCTAGCATTCCGCAAGGATGGATGCATCATCATCTAATCTCGTCGCATCGGTCGTCGAATCAACTATCCGTCGGGTGGCCTTCCCACTAAGTGATCTGATGGGCCGATAGTTCTGTCACTTAGAAAATTTTGAAGTTGAGGTTTGTCTGTCACAATTTTTTTATTGCTGCTGGGCAAAAGGTAATCCTGCATCTGCTATCTGATTTGTCATGGCCCCTTCAGGCCCATGCTGTAACCAGAGTTCTGATACCACACTGTAACGTCCCCCGACCATTCGATCGACGATGAGGACGCTACTATACACCAAATCATCTGGGCATCTAGCCCCATGAACATGAACATGCATACATATAATGCTAAAGGCATGAAACTCAAAGACATAAACATATTACAAGCATAATCTTTCATATACACAACGGAAGCAAAACATATCAATCAACACTCATGCATATACAAATCAACAATTAACATGTATAACATCGTTCATCAATGGTTACTATAATTGCAGATACAAGTTAGGCAAGAATACTTATCTTATGAAGAGCTTGTTCAACAACCAGCTACGTCGCTGCAACGTTCCACCCAACCATAGGCCCACATGCTCTTAAACCTCTCAGCAACGCTGCCACCCCCGAGCTGGGCATGAATCCCCAAGGAATAATAAACTAACACGCTTACACATAGCTAAGGATAACAACACCACAAGGGTACACAGTTCATCCAAGCCAACACAGTTGGGTTTATCAGGCGAACAACAGATTAGCCAAGCCAACAAAGTTTGGTTTATCAGGCCATCCAGGAGCTGGGAAAGGCTAATGCTAAGCTGGTGAGCTCACTGAAGAGCTGCAGACACCAATACCAGAACCATCCTAGATTCTAGAACACCCACACACACCCAACACAAAGAAGCCAGTCCCTTCTCTGCAACGCAGTCCCTCGGACCCTGATCATCCCTCCAGTTCTCTTCAGGGGTTGTGGAGAAGAAATCCAGCTCAGTAGCTCTATCTGTGTGGTTCTCAACCCACCAAGTTTATCAAGCACCTCAAGCCCTCATTCACCAACCCAAAATAGTCCAGGGACAAATCCACTACATGCAAGCAGCCAAACAGCTATTCAATCATTTACAAGAAAAACACAGTCAAGCCATTGTGGCAAACAATAGTTAACACACTCAAATGAACCCACAACAAACCAATCTTCAATACCATCGCTGTGAGACTTGCATAGACTAGAAAGTGGGTAAAAAGACACGGCCAACATTCACATCTCAGTGTGGATTCATAAGAAAAATCACCGCGATCTTCTACCAATGCCGCAATGTAAAGGTAACTTAGTCAACAATGCGTGGGGAAAACCGCACCCATCAATCAGTGGGAAAAATCCCAATAACTTCCACTCATGATCCATTATGATGGATGAAAAACAATACACAGTCCCAATGCGTGGAGGAAGAAGTTGGTTCTCTGTGTGGATGGAAAGAACGGAACTACAGACCGGCAATTAGCGCTAGAGAGGGGAGGCGAACCCCCAACACAATGGATGGTAAAACATTTTATCCCCGCCCTGCATGAGGAAGACAAACAGTCATGATCTGAGGGAGTGGGCAGAATGATCCCTACGTCGTGGAGAGGAGAGCAAGCATGGGCGTGGTAGTGGTCTTCCTGCCAGCCAATCGCTGCCTCAACTAACAAAAAGGAATAACCAAGGGTGGCGGTGACACATAGCTTTCCCCCCATGACTCAATGTTCCACATCCCCCTTTCCTTATCCTTTGGAATCATGCCCCTTCTCAATTTAGTTACTACAAACATAGCTAGTTGGGTTGTTTAATTAAAATGCGTGTTTACATGATGCCACAATTAAATATATGTCGCGTGTCCCGATATACCATCGGTGACCATTCCTAATCAGAAACACAACATAACCAAATCTATGGTGGGGCCTTGGCCTTTAGCTCCGCACCAAGATTATTTACAACATATGTATCCTATGTACTTTAATGCAAACGGGGTTAAAACCAGGGTATTACATTAACCCTCCATTGCAAGTCGGGGCAATAGTCCCCATAGTTAAGTGGTGCTAGGGTTATTAGACTCTCCTAGAGAAGTCAGCTCAGGTGAATAATTGTCAAGTGGAAAACTAGTATAAATAGAGAGTGAGACTCTCTATTTGAAACACACACACTCACTCAATTGTAGTGCATGAGTGAGAGCGGAGGAGCTCACACAAGTGAGAGAGAGAAAAACTGTCAGAGATCATCTTTGTGGTTTTGGGGTTTACTTTTTCTATTGGTGCTCATTCTATCTCGGAGGAAGTTGTTTTTTTCCTTTACGGTTTCCCCAAGGAAAACTCTTTGTGTCTCTTGTCTCTTGTGATTATTGCTGTGCATGTTATTCACTACTACATTTTGACCAAAAATCCGACGGCCATCATGTCGGATTTTCGACACTTCCCTGTCGCATGTACGACACTTTGATTTTTTGTTAAGTGTCGGAAACTTGTCGTCGGGTTTCCGACACCTAAGTAACCGTCGGTTGAGCGACACCTAAGTAACCGTCGGTTAAATTTAAAGCGTCGGTTAAGCGACGGCATATCTTCGACAGTAGTGAAATTTTTTTAAGAAAATAAACTTCATGTCGTCGGTTAAGCAACAGAAGGACCGTCGGATAAGCGACGGATATTAAGACAAATCGTCGAAAAAACGACAGATATAACCATCGGATAAGCGACGGATATTAAGACAAAGCATCGCAAAAACGACAGATATAACCGTCGGAGAAGCAACGGATATTAAGACAAATCATCGAAAAAACGACAGATATAACCGTCGGATAAGCGACAGATATTAAGACAAAGCGTCGCAAAAACGACAGATATAACCATCGGAGAAGCGACGGATATCTAGCAAAAGCGTCGGAAAAGCGACATGTGAAAGCGTCGCTTAAGCGACGCTTGTTGAAGTTTTTT
>LPNX010743582.1:3521-18205 GCA_001517045.1 Pseudotsuga menziesii | reverse complement strand
ATTGAAGTAGGTGTCTCGTAACTTACACATGCATAAAGAACCTTAGATCGTTTCTCTCATTCCCTTGAGAAAGATTATGTTTAAATAGTTCCCTTGACTTAGAGGGCCTCTCTACTTTATTATCGTTGTTTGATTATCTTAAATTAACCAAAGTTGAAATCCATGATAGAAATGGAAAACATTAACATCCGCCTAATGTTTTGAGGATTTGCATTAGTATTCCACTCGATTTTCTAACTAAAACCCTACAGAAATTGTTGAAATAGTAGCTTTGGGTTGCTAAAATTGCATAATCTAGCCATTTTAGTTTTTTTAGATTCCTACTAAAACGTAGAAGAAAATGCAAATCTCTAAATATTAGCTTACTCCATTAGCATCTATTGAATTTGCATATATCGCTTTAAATTAGAAAACTCAATCAAATTTTGGTCAAACCTAAATCGGCTTATAGGATTATAGATATATAAATAAAATTATTATAAAACACTGAATTTCAAACAAAATCAGACAACTAAATTAAAGCAATTGTTGACTGTATGACCACCTACTTTTCAATATACAATGCATGGAGCTATCTCAACTGAAAATGGCTAAAAACTTTAAATCAATATCACATTCAGTGGTTAACCATGGTTTCCAGTTGAATAGTTTAAAAATTCTATGAATTGGATTGAAATAGTTTTGATTTTTTAATTTTTTAGGCACACTTTTAATATAATGTAGTTGGAATTTTTTAAAATTTAAGTAAATTACAGTTATCAAGTTTTTGGAAGAGTAAATATGTTAAGTATTTTCAAAAGTGAGAAGTCTATTTTCACCATTAAAATTGAAATTAAAACATAATTATATTTCTATTTTACAAAATAAGAAAGCTGACTTTTCCAATTTTTTGAAACCACAAATACAAGTTAGTTTGACCATATTCTTTATCAAAACACAAATGCGACCATATTGTTGACCTTAAAACTATTTTTTTTTTCATAAGACAGCTTAAACCTAGCTGCCAATTCATTGACCAATCTATTCTTCCCTTTAAATAGAGCGTTGTGTCGTAATCCTGGTATGTCATAAGCCAAAGAAAGACATCCGCTAGAATTTCCAGCTCAGATGAATGGAACTAAGAGAATTGATGCCTGCCACTGCGCTTTCTCAAAATTATTAACAATAGGTAGGTACCAAGTATTTTGTTATGCGAGAGCAGTTTTTCATCTCTGCCAAAGCCAGCCAGAGGATGGATAACACAGACGTGAAAAACTGCTCCGCCGTAACAAAATACTTGTTCTCTACCGCATAACAACTACGAATGTAGGAGTCAAAGTCGCAGAAATTGGATTTCCTGGACAATTTGACCGAGGCTGAGTGTTATATGAATGATTTGAACGCTTCTACCTGAGTGGAACAGATCCATCGATTTTTCCTCCTTGTTTTTTTTAATGTGCAACGCTACGAAAGACGCATAGTTGCACATATATCTCTTCCTTTGTTATCAACCAACCAGGGACGAAAATACAAATGGGGTGTTAGTTAAAGGGATTGATCCGATATTTGATGAAATGGACAATCATAATCCTTGTTGGTTTATGAAGGAATTCAACACTTCTATTTGATTGGATCTGCTCCATCTATTTATCGTCCTTCTTGTTTTTCTGTGCAATGCTAAGAAACACGAATAGTTGCTCATATCTTTCTTCCCTTGTTATCAACCAATCCGGAAACACAACCTCAATTTTAAGAACCAACTAACCCTGAAACACAGCCTTCACATATTTTTTCAATTCCTTCACCCACTAAGGATAGAGGGATAATCACGTGCGTTTCCTTTCCAAGGTTGCTCGGCCTCAATGCGATTACACGAGTCCCATCACATTTTGTATCGTGGGATGTTTCATTCAAAATGCAAAATGCAAATAAATAGCTGTCAACGTCAAACGAAAATAGCTGTACTAGTTTTGTTCGATTAAATAACCCAGCCTCTTGATTCTTGCATTTCCATGACTATATTTTTCATAAAAACAAAAAAGATATGGCCGAGTGTTTCATGGTGTTGCATTTTAACAGGAAGAACAAGAAGGATTGACAAACCAGTAACAGTGGTAAATATAGAAAACTGGAAAATTCGTGGAAAAATTCGCTGAGCATTCAGTCTCAAACATTGTACATATGGCAGATAATTACGGCCATTCAGCTAAACCAATAACATGTTACCTTGCTCTCTACGAGTCGTTCGAGATAGAGAGAAATGACGAGGGCCAAGGCTGGATCAGAGTGTCCAGAGAATTTGTTACAAAGCTCAACGTTGATGATGGACGGGGCCATGCATGTCACGAGAAGTTGGTACGCTCCAAAGGCCAACGCTGAGACCATTTTTGAAGATATCCAATACCGAATTGCATTGTTGGGTAGTCAATTTGCACACGAGGCGTCTGGATCTCCCGTCTGCACCCTATTCTATTAAAAAACAAAAACAAGTATCTCGAGACTTTATTTTCTGTTTATGTTTCTAAACAAGTACCATATGGTACTTGTTTAGAAACATAAACAGAAAATAAAGTCTCTAGATACTTGTTTTTTGTTTTTTAATAGAATAGGGTGCATACTGGAGATCAAGAGGCCTAGCCTGCAAAATTGACTTGACTTCTCAAAGCTGCAATTCATTATTGGATATCTTCCAAAATGGTCTCAAGCATCTGGTCTCCAGCGTTTGCCTGTGGAGCATACCAACTTCTCTTTACATGCATGGCCCGCTAGATCATCAATGTTGAGCTTTGTAACAAATTCTCTCCACACTCTGATGGGGCCTCGGCCCTGGTCATTTTTTTCTATGTCAAACGGCTCGCAGAGAGCAGAAGGGAGTTCCATTGTGTGAAGCGAGCAAGGTAAGGTTTCCTACCTTATGTTCTTGGTCGGGAGAAATGGTTGTAATTATCTGAGACTGAAGGGCCAATGAATTTTTCCACGATTTTTCCAATTCTTCCGATATTTCCCACTGTTACACTGTTACTGATTTGTCAATCCTTCTTGTTTTCTTTTTGAAATGCAACTCCATGAAAGACTTGGCCATATCTTTTCTTTTTTTTATGAAAAATAAAGGCGTGGAAATGCAAGAATCAAGAGGCTGTACTATTTATAAGAATGAATTCGTGGGTGAAGGAATTGAAGAAAACTAGTACAACTATTTTTGTTTGAACTTGACAGCTATTTATTTGCATTTTGAATGGAACATCCCACGATACAAAATGTTATGGGATTGGCTGGCGGATTTTCATGTAACCGTGCTGAGGCTGAGAAACCTTGGAAAGGAAATGCACGTGAGGCTGAGAGTGTCCGACTTGGTTATCCCTGTATCCTTAGACGGTGAAGGAATTGAACAAAAATATGTGTCAGTTGGAAGAGGCCCATGCTGGAGACCGAAGCTTGAGACCATATAAGAAAAGGAGAAGGTGATTTTCTACCACTTGCTCGTAAACAAAATTAAAATATTACCACCTAAAACACCTTGATAGCTTAAATCTTTGATTGATTGGTTGATTCATACAGTTCCATATATCTAGGCTTGATGACCAGCCAGGGACGGAAATACAACCAGCCATGATCTCGGTTTTACTACCTCTCATACCCTGAAAGTTTCTTCAAGGAATTGGACGATCGAAACGCCATCCTCTCAGTGGTGGTCGGAGTTCTTTCAGAGTGATTGATTCATATTGTTACAGGAGTATTCAAAGTTGTAGAACCAGTCCTCGTTTTAGGAGCGACTGGTATTCTCTAGCACTTTAGATTTGTACGAATCGTCAACATGTCTGCGTGTTGAACGTGTCTCTGCTGCTATTTGTTTGATTTTGAATTTTCTGTTGTTGTTGATTCATTAATTATTTTTTCCATGATCGTGAAGCGTAGAACAGGTATATATGACAATTTTTATTTATTTTGAAGTTTTGTGTTTGAAAGACTATTCACTAATTATTTTTCCACCACCGTGAAACCTGTAATATTGGTATCTATGGCGTTTTTTTATTGTCATTCATTCATTGATAGTATTTTGCCACATCTTTCTCAAATGCAAGTTTTACGGTTTTGGTGAGCTTAAACCTCGGAGTCAAATGCAATTTTGTCAGTTTTGGTGAAATTAAACCTACTTGGCCGTAGTTCACAGTATCTTAGTCAAATGCAAGTTTGACCGTTTTGGAGAGCCTAAACCTAGTTAGTAGTTAGTTGCTATTTTTTTCCAGTTCATCCACTCACTTATTCTTTCTTTTAAATAAATCTGTGTATGAAAATACTTGTAGTTTCAAATGCAATTTTCACAATTTTGGAGAGCCTAAACCTAGTTAGTAGTTAGTTGCTAATTTTTTTTTCAATTCATGAACTCACTTATTCTTTTCTTTTAAATAAATCTGTATATGGTAATACTTGTAGTTTCATAAAACTCTGTCTTAATTTTTGTCCACTTCAATCATCCACTGGTTCTCTCCTTTAAATAAAACAACTTTGTGCCTTCATGTTTGGTAATAAGGGAAGAAAAGACATGCTCCATCTATTTATCGTCCTTCTTGTTTTACTGTGCAATGCTAAGAAACACACATAGTTGCACATATCTTTCGTCCCTTGTTATCAACCAATCCGGAAACACAACCTCAATTTACAGAACTACCCAACCCTAAAACACAACCTTCACTCTCCTTTAAATAAAACAACTTTGTTCCTTCATGTTTGGTAATAAGGGAAGAAAAGACATGCTCCATCTATTTATCGTCCTTCTTGTTTTACTGTGCAATGCTACGAAACATGCATAGTTGCACATATCTTTCTTCCCTTGTTATCAATCAATCCGGAAACACAACCTCAATTTTAAGAACTAACCAACCGTGAAACACAACCTTCACATATTATTTTTCAATTCCTTCACCCACTAAGGATGGAGGGATAATCATGTCGGATAATCACGTGTGTTTCCTTTCCAAGGTTGCTCGGCCTCAGCCTCTTGATTCTTGCATTTCCATGGCTGTATTTTTCATAAAAAAAGAAAAGATATGGCCAAGTGTTTCATGGTGTTGCATTTTAATTGAAGGATTGACAAACCAGTATGAGTGGTAAATATCGAAAAATGTGGAAAATTCGTCCAAAAAATCGCTGAGCATTCAGTCTCAAACATTGTACATATACATATGGCAGATAATTACGGCCATTCAGCTGAACCGATAACATGTCACCTTGCTCTCTACGAGCCGTTCGATATAGAGAGAAACGACGAGGGCCGAGGCTGGATCAGAGTGTCCAGAGAATTTGTTACAAAGCTCAACGTTGATGATGGACGGGGCCATGCACGTCACCATGCACGTCACTAGAAGTTGGTACGATCCAAAGGCCAACGCTGGAGACCATTTTTGAAGATATCCAATACTGAATTGCAGTGTTGGGTAGTCAATTTGCACAATTGAGTTGACTTCCCAACGCTGCAATTCATTATTGCATATCTTCCAAAATGGTCTCAAGCGTTTGGCCTCCAGCCTTTGCCTCCGGAGCATACCAACTTCTCTTTACGTGCACGGCCCGCTAGATAATCAATGTTGAGCTTTGTAACAAATTCTCTCAACACTCTGATGGGGCCTCGGCCCTGGTCATTTTTTTCTATCTCAAACGGCTCACAGAGAGCAGAGGGGCGTTCCATTGTGCAAAGCAATCAAGGTAAGGTTTCCTACCTTATGTTCTTGGTCGGGCGAAATGGTTGTAATTATCTGCGGGATGTACAATGTCTGAGACTGAATGCCCAATGAATTTTTCAATGATTTTTCCAATTCTTCCGATATTTCCCACTGTTTCTAATTTGTCAATCCTTCTTGTTTTCTTTTTGAAATGCAACTCCATGAAAGACTTGGCCATATTTTTCTTTTATGAAAAATAAAGGCACAGAAATGCAAGAATCAAGAGGCTGTGCTATTTATAAGAATGAATTCGTGGGTGAAGGAATTGAATAAAACTAGTACAGCTATTTTCGTTTGACCTTGACAGCTATTTATTTGCATTTTGAATGGAACATCCCACGATACAAAATGTTATGGGACTGGATGGCGGATTTTCATGTAACCGCGCTGAGGCTGAGATACAAAATGTTATGGGACGGGATGGCGGATTTTCATGTAACCGTGCTGAGGCTGAGAAACCTTAGAAAGGAAATTCACGTGAGGCTGAGAGTGTCCCACTTGGTTATCCCTGTATCCTTAGACGGTGAAGGAATTGAACAAAAATATGTGCCAGTTGGAAGAGGAAGAGGCCCATGCTGGAGACCGAAGCTTGAGACCGCATAGGAAAAGGAGAAGGTGATTTTCTACTACTTGCTGGTAAACAAAGTTAAAATATTATGACCTAAAACACCTTGATAGTTTAAATCTATTGATTCATTGGTTGATTCATACAGTTGCATATATCTTTCTTGGTCACCATCCAGGCACGGAAATACAACCGGCCATGACCTCAGTTTTACTACCTCTCATACCCTGAAAGTTTCTTCAAGGAATTGGATGATTGAAACGCCATCCTCTCAGTGGCGGTCGTAGTTCTTTCAGAGTGACTGATTCATATTGTTACAGGAGTATTCAAAGTTGTAGAACCAGTCCTCGTTTTAGGAGCGACTGGTATTCTCTAGCACTTTAGATTTGTACGAATCGTCAACATGTCTGCGTGTTGAACGTGTCTCTGCTGCTATTTGTTTGATTTTGAATTCTCTGTTGTTGTTGATTCATTAATTATTTTTTCCATGATTTTGAAGCGTAGAACAGGTATATATGGCAATTTTTATTTATTTTGAAGTTTTGTGGCTGAAAGATTATTCACTAATTACTTTTCCACGATCTTGAAACCTGTACTATTGGTATCTATGTAATTTTTTAAATTGTGAAGTGTAGTTGATCTTGTATCTTTCTAACAAGTAAAACTGCCACGGATCCCTATCTTTGATCCATTTTTCAATACAGCATGACAAAGTTCGTGGTCATCCAGAACTTCGATCCATTTTTATAGCATTTGGGATGGTTTAGAGCGGCACAATCTTCAGAGTATTTTGTTGGTGGGATTTTTTTCGCTAAGCTATTCCATGTTCAAAATAATTTTTGTAGCCTATCAGATAGGAACGAAACCCCCAGTTTTTCATAGCTTACAAGTCATTCATTCATTGACAGCATTTTGCCACATCTTCCTCAAATGCAAGTTTTACAGTTTTGGGGAGCTTAAACCTCGGAGTCAAATGAAAGTTCGTCAGTTTTGGTGAAATTAAACCTACTTGGCCGTAGTTCACACTATCTTAGTCAAATGCAAGCTTGACCGTTTTGGAGAGCCTAAACCTAGTTAGTAGTTAGTTGCTATCTTTTTCCAATTCATCCACTCACTTATTCTTACTTTTAAATAAATCTATGTATGATAATACTTGTTGTTTCAAATGCAATTTTCACAATTTTGGAGAGCCTAAACGTAGTTAGTTAGTTGCTATTTTTTTTTCAATTCATCCACTCACTTATTCTTTCCTTTAAATAAATCTATATATGATCAAACTTGTAGTTTCATAAAGCTCTGTCTTAATTTTTGTCCAATTCAATCATCCACTGGTTCTCTTCTTTAAATAAAACAACTTTGTGCGTTCATATTTGATAACAAGGGAAGAAAATACATGCGCTACTCTTTCATGGCGTTGCTCAAATGGCACAAGCAAAGTTTAAGTCTAAAAAATTATTTTCCATTGTGTTTTTCATTCTAACTCCTACATCCAATAGATTGGAAACTAAACCTCTTTGGTCCTTTGTTGTTTCTTTCGAAAAAATTCTAGATTCTTGTACAAGATGTAAAAGGAGAAGAGTGACCAACTATATGCTATAGGATTTATTGGATAAGTTGGTCAATTATGTCTTTAGAGTTTAAATTTTAAGATATTTGATTAATAGTATTTTATAAAGTTAACATGAATATAAGTTCATTTATTTTATTACGAAACATAGATTTCTGTTATACTCAAATGCACAAAATAGCTTAGAGGGATGCAATTTTTTGAGATGTAAATTAGAAAAAAATTATAGTAAAAATATTTGATCACTGCTCTCAATGCAATCATCATCCATTTTGTTAATTTTTCATTTATATTAAATCAATGTTTTTAAAATTTAATTAGACTCTAATGTTTTTTATGAAAAAGATTCCCCTATCATTTTCTTCTCTTCTAGCTAACCACTTATAACATCTTTCTTATCTTCAACAATCTACCTCCATATTTGAAGGGACGCAATGCCAAGCAACATCGGCAATAGGAAGGAAGGACATAGGCTATTCAGCGAAGATATGATATATATTGTGTAAAGGCTTTTAGTTGGGTTTATCCATCTCTTCATGTTTAAATTTTTTATTAATTGAATTAATGATGTGAAAGTTTTATATCAAACATTGTATTTTGATTTTCTTCTTTTATATATATCTGCTATTATAGTGACTAAGTTCCTAGTTGAGACAATGATGGATTTGAAGGGTTTTAGTTGGGTTAATGGATTTCTTCATGCATTTACAATATTTTAATAGAGTTAAAAATTGAAATATTGTATGTAATATGCCATTAATTATTTTTAGATATTTAATGATTTAAATATATATATCAAATACGTCATAGGTTGTAAAAAATATTGTTTAAATGACAAAACATAAAGGGAGAGTTGGAGGCATGAACTCCTCCATAAAGTGTTTGGACGATTACTATGACATATTAGTTATATGTGTTTTCTTGGTGATGTGCTTTCTTTAGATGGACTATAATAATGAGAAGAGAAGAGTGATGAGTTGTTTTAATGCAATGAAAATAAATGAACCAAGTTATGCCAATGAATTCTATATATTTTTAATGAGATTAGTCGATTTCTTCTATGTTTTTTATTTTATTGTGAGTTTCGGTGTTTTCAAAAAATCCAAATTTATAAGTGTTCAAATTGTGTTTATAAATTCATAAATAGATTTAGTACCCTCAAATACCCCATGGTGGCACCCAAACTATTCAATCTCTGGCACCCAAAATATTCTAAGATTTTCAACCATCAGTCAATTTATTTATAATTTTTTTTATAAATAAACATGTTATTCGATGAGAAACACAATATGTTAATTTAAATATTTTTTTATTATATTTTAAAAATTGTTAATTTTATTATTATTATTATTTCCAATATCTAATGATGATGATGGTGATAGTTAATGGCTACATAGACTATATTTTTGTCTATTGGATCCATTGTTCCTCGTGTTGTACACCTCAATTATTTTCTCTTCTTAAGGCATGTATGCATCTCATAAAATAAGCAATTGATGCACCTTCAATCTCTGTAAATAAGCAATGGTTGCAAGGCTAACGAGGGTTATGCATGATGCACCTTCCCACTCCACTTTGGAGAATTGATTCAATCCTTGAGTTAAGGGAGGAAACCCTAAGTTTGGGATGTAGAATTACGTAGTTTGTCCCCATAAGGTTTCTTAGGGATTCATATATGCTTTCATTTACTAGATTTGCAACTAAAACCTATGGTGCATGTAGTGAGTTCTAAATGATGCTGGGGGATTTAAACTGTTATTTTTGGTGGGGAGGATAAAAATGTCTTTGGGAAACATAAATTAAGTGGAACAGAACAATAAGGATGCCCTATTCATAGCTTATATCGCTGAAAGAATAGGATAAAATCATGCATGAACAATAACTGTAGATCAACGCATTCCAGGAAAAAAATAACATTCAACTGTGAAGAGAAAAATAAACAACACATATGAGATGTTATTTTCTCAATCCTTGTGCCAAATTTCCCTGGTCCTAGTTTCAATTAAAAAAAAGGTTCATTTTAGACAATATTTCCTCAAATACTAGTGACAAATTGCATTGGTATTGGATTCGATTAGAAAATTGTCTCCTTTAAACATAATAACATGAGATAGAATTTTCCTAAAAAAAATAGTGGTAAATGGCACATGTCCTAGCTTCAATTCAATAAAAATCTCACTAAAAACCACAATAAACATCAAGGGGGACCGATTGATCTTGTCCATGAAGAAAATGCAAATCTCTAAATATTAGCTTACTCCATTAGCATCTATTGAATTTGCATATATCGCTTTAAATTAGAAAACTCAATCAAATTTTGGTCAAACCCAAATCGGCTTATAGGATTATAGATATATAAATAAAATTATTATAAAACACTGAATTTCAAACAAAATCAGACAACTAAATTAAAGCAATTGTTGACCGTATGACCACCTACTTTTCAATATACAATGCATGGAGCTATCTCAACTGAAAATGGCTAAAAGCCTTAAATCAATATCACATTCAGTGGTTAACCGTGGTTTCCAGTTGAATAGTTTAAAAATTCTATGAATTGGATTGAAATAGTTTGATTTTTTTATTTTTTAGGCACAATTTTAATATAATGTAGTTGGAATTTTTTAAAATTTAAGTAAATTACAGTTATCAAGTTTTCGAAATTTTAAATATGTTAAATATTTTCAAAAGTGAGAAGTCTATTTTCACCATTAAAATTGAAATTAAAACATAATTATATTTCTATTTTACAAAATAAGAAAGCTGACTTTTCCAATTTTTTGAAACCACAAATACAAGTTAGTTTGACCATATTCTTTATCAAAACACAAATACAAGTTTGACCATATTGTTGAGGCGACCATATTGTTGACCTTAAAACTATTTTTTTTCATAAGACAGCTTAAACCTAGCCGCCAATTCATTGACCAATCTATTCTTCCCTTTAAATAGAACGTTGTGTCGTAATCCTGGTATGTCATAAGCGAAGGAAAGACATCCGCTAGAATTTCCAGCTTAGATGACTGGAACTAAGAGACAATCAAACCGTCCAAAAATTTCTTGAGCATTGAGTCTGTCACTCTGACTCCTCCTACATACCACAGAGAATTGATCCCTACCACTGCACTTTCTCAAAATTATTAACAATAGGTAGGCACTAAGTATTTTGTTATGCGAGAGCAGTTTTTCATCTCTGCCAAAGCTAGCTAGAGGATGGATAACACAGACGTGAAAAACTGCTCCGCTGTAACAAAATACTTGTTCTCTATGGCATAACAAGTACGAATGTAGGAGTCAAAGTCGCAGAAATTGGATTTCCTGGACAATTTGACCGAGGCTGAGTGTTATATGAAATATTTGAACGCTTCTACCTGAGTGGAACAGATCCATCAATTTTTCCTCCTTGTTTTTTTTAATGTGAAACGCTACGAAAGACGCATAGTTGCACATATATCTCTTCCCTTGTTATCAACCAACCAGGGACGACAATACAAATGGGGTGTTAGTTAAAGGGATTGATCCGATATTTGATGAAATGGACAATCATAATCCTTGTTGGTTTATGAAGGAATTCAACACTTCTATTTGATTGGATCTGCTCCATCTATTTATCGTCCTTCTTGTCTTTCTGTGCAATGCTAAGAAACACGAATAGTTGCTCATATCTCTCTTCCCTTGTTATCAACCAATCCGCAAACACAACCTCAATTTTAAGAACCAACTAACCCTGAAACACAGCCTTCAGATATTTTTTCAATTCCATCACCCACTAAGGATAGAGGGATAATAACATGCGTTTCCTTTCCAAGGTTGCTCAGCCTCAGCACGATTACATGAGTCCCATCACATTTTGTATCGTGGGATGTTCCATTCAAAATGCAAAATGCAAATAAATAGCTGTCAACGTCAAACGAAAATAGCTCTACTAGTTTTGTTCGATTAAATAACCCAACCTCTTGATTCTTGCATTTCCATGACTATATTTTCCATAAAAAAAGAAAAGATATGGCCTTTTGTTTCATGGTGTTGCATTTTAACAAGAAGAACAAAAAGGATTGACAAACCCGTAACAGTGGTAAATATAGAAAAGTGGAAAATTCGTGGAAAAATTCGCTGAACATTCAGTCTCAAACATTGTACATATGGCTGATAATTACGGCCATTCAGCTGAACCAATAACTTGTTACCTTGCTCTCTACGAGTCGTTCGAGATAGAGAGAAATGACGAGGGCCGAGGCTGGATCAGAGTGTCCAGAGAATTTGTTACAAAGCTCAACGTTGATGATGGACGGGGCCATGCACGTCACGAGAAGCTGGTACGCTCCAAAGGCCAATGCTGAGACCATTTTTGAATATATCCAATACTGAATTGCAGTGTTGGGTAGTCAATTCGCACATGAGGCGTCTGGATCTCCCGTCTACACCCTATTCTATTAAAAAAAAAAACAAGTATCTCGCGAATTTATTTTCTGTTTATGTTTCTAAACAAGTATCATATGGTACTTGTTTAGAAACATAAACAGAAAATAAAGTCTCTAGATACTTGTTTTTTAATACAATAGGGTGCATACTAGAGATTAAGAGGCCTAGCCTTCAAAATTGACTTGACTTCCCAACACTGCAATTCATTATTGGATATCTTCCAAAATGGTCTGAAGCGTCTAGTCTCCAGCCTTTGCCTATGGAGCATACCAACTTCTCTTTACGTGCATGGCCCGCTAGATCATCAATGTTGAGCTTTGTAACAAAGTCTCTCGACACTTTGATGGGGCCTCGGCCCTGGTCATTTTTTTCTATGTCAAACGGCTCGCAGAGAGCAGAGCCCGGCGTTCCATTGTGTGAAGCGAGCAAGGTAGGGTTTCCTACCTTATGTTCTTGGTCTGGAAAAATGGTTGTAATTATCTGAGACTGAATTCCTAATGAATTTTTCCACGATTGTTCCAATTCTTCCGATATTTTCCACTGTTACTGATTTGTCAATCCTTCTTGTTTTCTTTTTGAAATGCAACTCCATGAAAGACTTGGCCATATCTTTTCTTTCTTTATGAAAAATAAAGGCATGGAAATGCAAGAATCAAGAGGCTGTCCTATTTATAAGAATGAATTCGTGTGTGAAGGAATTGAAGAAAACTAGTACAGCTATTTTTTTTTGAACTTGACAGCTATTTATTTGGATTTTTAATGGAACATCCCACGATACAAAATGTTATGGGATTGGCTCACGGATTTTCATGTAACCGTGTTGAGGCTGAGAAACCTTGGAAAGGAAATGGACGTGAGGCTGAGAGTGTCCGACTTGGTTATCCCTGTATCCTTAGACGGTGAAGGAATTGAACAAAAATATGTGTCAGTTGGAAGAGGCCCATGCTGGAGACCGAAGCTTGAGACAATATAGGAAAAGGAGAAGGTGATTTTCTACCATTTGCTGGTAAACAAAATTAAAATATTACGACCTAAAACACCTTGATAGTTTAAATCTCTTGATTGATTGGTTGATTCATACAGTTGCATATATCTTTCTTGATCACCAGCTAGGGACGGAAATACAACCTGCCATGATCTCGGTTTTACTACCTCTCATACCCTGAAAGTTTCTTCAAGGAATTGGACGATCGAAACGCCATCCTCTCAGTGGTGGTCGTAGTTATTTTAGAGTGACTAATTCATATTGTTATAGGAGTATTCAAAGTTGTAGAACCAGTCCTCGTTTTAGGAGCGACTAGTGTTCTCTAGCACTTTAGATTTGTACGAATCGTCAACATGTATGCGTGTTGAATGTGTCTCTGCTGCTATTTGTTTGATTTTGAATTTTCTGTTGTTGTTGATTCATTAATTATTTTTTCCATGATCGTGAAGCGTAGAACAGGTATATATGCCAATTTTTATTTATTTTGAATTTTTGTGCCTGAAAGATTATTCACTAATTATTTTTCCACCACCGTGAAACCTGTACTATTGGTATCTATGGCGTTTTCTTAATTGTGAAGTGTAGTTAATCTTGTATCTTTCTAACAAGTAAAACTTCTAGGGATCCCTATCTTTGATCCATTTTTCAATCCAGCATGTCAAAGCTCGTGGTCATCCAGAACTTTGATCCATTTTTATAGCATTTGGGTTGGTTCAGAGCGGCACAATCTTCACAGTATTTTGTTGGTGGGCTTTTTTCCCCAAGCTATTCCATGCTCAAAATAATTTTGGCAGCCTATCAGATAGGAACGAAACCCTCAGTTTTTCATAGCTTACATGTTATTCATTCATTGACAGTATTTTTCCACATCTTTCTCAAATGCAAGTTTTACGGTTTTGGTGAGCTTAAACCTCGGAGTCAAATCCAATTTTGTCAGTTTTGGTGAAATTAAACCTACTTGGCCGTAGTTCACAGTATCTTAGTCAAATGCAAGTTTGACGGTTTTGGAGAGCCTAAACCTAGTTAGTAGTTAGTTGCTATTTTTTTTCCAGTTCATCCACTCGCTTATTCTTTCTTTTAAATAAATCTGTGTATGATAATACTTGTAGTTTCAAATGCAATTTTCACAATTTTGGAGAGCCTAAACCTAGTTAGTAGTTAGTTGCTATTTTTTTTTCAATTCATGCACTCACTTATTCTTTTCTTTTAAATAAATCTGTATATGATAATACTTGTAGTTTCATAAAAATCTGTCTTAATTTTTGTCCACTTCAATCATCCACTGGTTCTCTCCTTTAAATAAAACTAGCAACAACCACATTAAATTAATAATGTGTCTGAATACGCCGATAGGCGTAAATTTAAGCAGATACTATAGGGAAAAACATTAATTATATGTGCCTAAATTTATGCCTATCGACGTATTCAGACACATTATTAATTTAG
>LPNX010743579.1:124723-149059 GCA_001517045.1 Pseudotsuga menziesii | reverse complement strand
CTCACGTACAGTAAGTAGAAATGTTATTTTGGTTTCAAGGAATTTGAACAAATGTATATAGAATTTTTAAAGGTTGGTAAATTAACTTACAAATTTGTTTTTTTTTCTGTGCAGTCTCCACTGATGAGACCTATGCCTCTTGTTCAGCGATGGGGATCACCAGTGAGCAGTCGCAAAAGAAAGCTCAACTTCTCCGAAGACTCTGGCAGTGGCAGCAAAATAGGGGATAACTAGAAATAATGTATAGGGGGCATGTACATATATTTATATTTTTTTTCATATGTGTACACACAGATGTACGTTTTGATCCACTATTTTGTATTATGGCCATGTGGCATGGCAATTTTTGTACAACATTATTGCTATATACATATATATAATATAAAGCAAGGTTCAAATTTATACATGTATATATATGGTTGAATTTATCTTGGAACATGATATCATGGTTGACTTGGTCTTGGAACATGATATGTGTGGATGACCAATGTGATACATAATGATATGTGTGGTTCGTGCATGTGTGCTAACTTAAATGAATTTCCAATTTACTTAAAGGAAGAATTTAAACGACTCATCAAATTTTTAACATCACACAATTCTAACATGTACAATAACATATATACCCTAATTTACACACAGTAACACACACTAACATACTAGATGTACAATTCTAACATGTACACACAATAACATACTCTACATTACCCTACGACAAGTTTTAACATCATACCATAAAGCACATCTCATGACTTAAACCTTACATTACCCTACCTTGTTCCATCTTATAAAGCACATGTCTCATGACTTGCATGATTACGCACCAAACCCTAGTTGGACATCTCATACCTTGTCTCAAGAACCTAATTCCAGACCATGCAACTTGGTGACTCATCAACTCATCAACTTTTTAACATCATACAATTCTAACACATGTACAATAACATATATACCCTAATTTACACACAGTAACCCACACTAACATACTAGATACAATTCTGACATGTACACACAATTTAACATACTCTACATTACCCTACGACGAGTTAACATCATACCATAAAGCACATCTCATGACTTACCCTACATTACCCTAACTTGCATGATTGCTCACCAAACCCTAGTTGGACATCTATGACCTTGTCTTGACCCTAGTTGGAGCATGCAGGGATTGGTGATCATGTGTTTGTAGTTCACTCCCCTAACTTGCATGATTACACACCAAACCCTAGTTGGACATGTCTCATACCTTGTCTTGACCCTAGTTGGAGCATGCACAACTTGGTGACTCATGAAAAACTAGTTGGTGCACATGTGCAAGTATTGGTGATCTCATGTGTTTGTAGTTGGCTCTCCTAACTTGCATGATTGCTTGAACCAAACCCTAGTTGGACATCTATGACCTCAAGTCTTGACCCTAGTTGGAGCATGTAGGGTTTGGTGATCATGTGTTTGTAGTTCACTGGACCCTAAATTGCATGATTACACACCAAACCCTAGTTGGATGTATCTCATACCTTGTCTTGACCCTAGTTGGAGCATGCCACAATAATGTTTAGTTCCCAATAATGTTGCTGTGCATGTGCAAGTATTGGCACGATCTCATGTGTTTGTACAGTTGACTCTCGAGCCTAACTTGCATGATTGCTCACCAAACCCTAGTTGGACATCTCATACCTTTTCTTGACCCTAGTTGGAGCATGCACAACTTGGTGACTCATGAAAAACTAGTTGGTGCATGTGCAAGTATTGGCACGATCTCATGTGTTTGTACAGTTGACTCTCGAGCCTAACTTGCATGATTGCTCACCAAACCCTAGTTGGACATCTATGACCTTGTCTTGACCCTAGTTGGAGCATGCAAGTATTGGTGATCATGTGTTTGTAGAACTCACTCTCCTAACTTTCATGATTACACACCAAACCCTAGTTGGATGTACATCTCATACCTTGTATTGACCCTAGTTGGAGCATGCCACAATAATGTTTAGTTCCCAAAAATGTTGTTGTGCATGTGCAAGTATTGGCACGATCTCATGTGTTTGTAGTTGACTCTCGAGCCTAATTTGCATGATTATCACATAAAAGATTCCATGAGATTCATCCCTTAAAATTCACCTTTCTTTAAAACACATATGTAAAGAATCTCACACACTGCAATTTGTAACAAGGTTGTATCAACGCCTTCAACAAGGAACGCAACCTTCTACCAATCCTAGAAGAATGTGGAGAAACATCCAAGTTCTCAACACACACTCAATCATCTCATAAGCATGCCCTCAATCAATGTCTATGTTTCAACAAATGACAATAGCAGGACACTTGCACAAAAAAAGACTTGAAATAATTGTCATCTTAAATACCCATGAGAGTTTCGAGAAATGCATCCAACACAGCCATTAAAATGATGATGACCATGATGATGATGATGAGGATGAGGGTGATGAACGATGATGATGATGAGGATGATGATTATGATGATGATGATGAGGATGAGGATGCTAATGATGTTGAGGATGAGGCTGTCGATGAAGATGATCTGACCATGATGATGATGATGACCATGATGATGATGATGAGGATGAGGGTGATGAACGATGATGATGATGATGAGGATGAGGGTGATGAACAATGATGATGAGGATCGAGGTTGATGATGATGAGGATGAGGGTGATGATGAAGATGATGTTGAGGATGATGGTGATGATGAGGAGGATGATCAGTATGATGATGATGATGAGGAGGAGGGTGATGAGGAGGAGGAGGAGGATGGTGATGATGACCATGATGAATCTGATGAGGATGAGGGTGATGATGATGATGATGACGAGGATGAGGATGAGGATGATGAGGATGAGGATGAGGATGAGGGTGATGATGACTATGATGATGATGATGATGGTGATGATGATGATGATGATGAGGGTCATGAACATGATGATGATGAGGATGAGGATTATGATGATGATGATGATGAGGATGCTGATGATGTTGAGGATGAGGCTGTCGATGAAGATGATGACCATGATGATGATGAAAATGATGATGATGATGATGAGGAGGAGGAGGAGGAGGAGGATGAGGGTGATGAACGTGATGATGATGAGGATGAGGATTATGATGATGATGAGGATGAGGATGCTGATGATGTTGAGGATGACAATGATGATGATGATGACCATGATGATGATGAAAATGATGATGACGACGACGACGACGATGATGATGATGATGATGATGATGATGATGAGGGTGATGAACGATGATGATGAGGATCGAGGTTGATGATGATGAGGATGAGGGTGATGATGATGATGAGGATGAGGGTGACGATGAAGATGATGATGAGGTTGATGGTGATGATGAGGAGGATGATGAATATGATGATGAGGATGAGGATGAGGTTGTCGATGAAGATGATGATGATGGTGAGGATGAGGGTGATGAACAATGCTGATGAGGGTGGTGATGAGGATGAGGATGAGGGTGACGATGAAGCTAATCATGAGGATGATGGTGATGATGAGGAGGATGATGAGTATGATGATGATGATAAGGGTGATGATGAGGATGATGATGATGATGGTGATGAGGATGAGGGTGATGATGAGGATGATGATGATGATGGTGATGAGGATGAGGGTGATGATGATGATGATGATGATGATGACCATGATGAAGTTGATGAGGATGAGGGTGATGATGATGATGAGGAGGAGGAGGATGAGGATGATGATGAGGAGGAGGTTCACAGATATAAAATAATACAGATTTCTCCTTTCATTTTATTTACAACAAGATGACAAATAAAAACTGTATGGACATCCCCACATGCTTGCATCTTGCAAGAGAGGAATTCCACAGATCTAAAACAATACAGATCTCTCCCTCTAGTGTATTTACAACAAGATGTACACCAACAACTGTACGGGCATCCCTATGTGCTCACATATTACACCATATACATCATCATTATCATCTAGTTTCAACAAAGCTCGGCACCTCTTCTAGTTTTTGGCTTCTCCTCTTTGCAAGCATGGCTTCCAACATCAACAGGGAGGTGGGAAAGAAGGGAGGCTTTCCACTTAAATTTGGAGGAATGGGCTGTATGTGAGGCCCACACTCCCCATTACATATTGGGCAATGTATTATGTAGATATATTAGTATAAATAATGAGTAGCATTTATTATGCTTGTTTTGGCCTCATCAATGAGGTCCCTTTGTAATGGTTATAGAAAGGCACTTGGCCTCCTAATGAAGATAACTTTTCTTGTGCAAGTCTTGTGTCTCTCTCTTTCTGTTTGGGTTTTGAGTGTGGTTTTAGGTTTGAGTGTTCTTTTGGGTTTCTCCATTGAGAGGTGAGGCTCTCCTAGCCTCACCTATGATATTTTCTATTAGATCTATCAATCCATGAACTGTAGATCAATGTTCCTTAGCAACTACATAATGTATTTTTTGTTCTACACTCGAATATTAAATACATGTTTTTTCTTTGGAATCAAAATTGGGAGGAAAAATCAAACTAGCATCGAGGTGAAATTCATCATAACAGGGATGATTTTTGGGAACAATGGAGTAATGCTCTACCCCCAAATTTGTCCCCCCTCCACTAAATATTTCTCATAAAACTTAGCAATGTTTATAAAATGAACAAATAAGAGAACTTTTGAGAATATATACACTCTTTCGTTTGTTATCCAAATAGAGTAAATGCAATGGTACAACTCATGGATAGAAGGAAATAAACCATAAAATCAACATATTGACACATTAGATCCTTAGTGCGAGAGTAGATCAAAGAATTCATGTTTTGATACTTTCAACATTGGAACTTTATTTCTCAATAATATAAGCACTAAGTGGATGGGTAGAAACAACTAAAGAGGGTTTGATGTTGATTGCGTCTTTCAAGCAACAAATCATTGAGAAGGAAGGTATACCTTTATCCCATGCACCTCCATGAATTCGTAATACCCATATGTTCTTTTAATGCATATGCGATATAACGCACATGTGATATATCACATATGCGATATGGATAAGCTATATCGCATATGTGTTATATTGCATATGCATTATTTGAAAATTTAAATATTTGAAAATTTAAATATTTGGCGGGATTAAGGTTTGGCATTAGGTTTGGAAGCAGCTTCAGAATACCGAACCTATTGGCTAGGACAAATCAACCAGGGCTATTGCTCAAGTCTTTTAGAACTCTATCAATATGCTCAGATTAGATCCCGTGTTTTGATATGACATACACAATATTTTTTTATGAAAATGTATGATATTGTAGAGTACGAAATGACGATTCTGAATATATAATTTTTTCCTTCAAAACTATGTTTTATTTATTTATAATTATTTTTCTAAATGACACACGTTAGTTTTCGAGAATACATACATTGATTGTTTCTTATATAACTTTTGATTTCCATCACCATTTCCCATAAAAACTATATGGTGCACTAGACGAGATCAAGCTCTCTGATCTTATATTAAGAAATCAAGGATTTCATTAATTTTTTCCCCTAAAGTGTTGCACCCGCACATAAGGTTTTAATTTCAAGCTTTTCTCACTTCAATAATTAATAATAAAAATAATAATTCATGACAAATTCCGAATAAATAGTGTTGCACTAGGCCCATATGTCCTTTATATTTCTGCAAGATTTTATCCCAAATGGACATCATTTACCTCATATATTGCTGCACCCGCACAAACATATATGTTAAGATGTGCTGAACATTTGAAAACCCGCTTTCACAGAAACTAATTTTATAATCATTTGCACACATTTTCTGTGCATAATCCCTATATATTATGAAAGCTGATTCAATTACCTATCTTTTCTCTTTTTACTTCATCTTCAAATAAGTTAGGGAAGTACCCCTAATTGTCATCTAAAATCAGAGTTTTCTGTTTATTCTAGTATTATGTGGCATCTAAAGTGTCCTTAAAGGAGTCCATGATTGTGCATCAGCCCTTGTATCACCATATTTATAATCTTAAAAAATTAAAATTCATTATTGTTGATCACTTTTCAATAATAATTTTATAAAATGGATATATTTATTTATTTTAAGTGACAATAATATAAGAAATAAACAATTGAATATATATATATATATATATATATATATATATATGGGGCGAAAATCTTGATAATAAATACATTTATTTGCTTGAATAAAATAAATAAATAAATCATTCAAGTGGGTTATTTAGAAAATACTTACATGTGAATTTGTTTTATGGTTGGTGCAAACCCTCATAATTAAAATTTATTTATAAGTGTGAATGTGACAAAGGACTTATGAGAGCCTTATTGTACTTCTCAAAGTATCATACACCACTTCTAGATTAACATATATCATGTGTCATACCACTTCTAATAAGATTAACAAATACTACCACCACTTTAACACTATACAATGTAAGTGGTGCTAATATGCCCATATTAACACCATATAATATAAGTGGGGCTAACTTGTGGTGCTAAAGATGAACTTAACTTAGTGATTAAAACTTGATAATGATACTAATGTCCATCAACACATTTAAAAAGGTCAACATAAAATATTTCAATTGAATAATCAAATTTCAATTTAAATAATTTTTATTGCTACCTTATAATATTAATAATTAAAAAAAAAGTTAATTTTATTGTTTCTCAATACTAAGAGTGGTGAGTATTTATTTTTAAAATGGAATTATAAATGACTAATTGAATTGAATTGAATCATGTGAATTTATTTGTTTAAATAATGTAAAATTAAGAAATTGAATTTGCTAGGATTATGGCGCAAAAGCTCATAAATTAGTCTTATCATTTATTTGATTGAAAAAAATTACAAATAATAAAGTTAAATTATCTACAAAATAATTATTTTTGGAATGGTTGTGTTTAAGGAGAAAATACTCATAAATAAATCCTACATGTACATGTCCATGTGAAAAATAATTATTAGCATCATTTTATGGTACTTTCCAACATGGCATTTCTCTTAATATACATGAGTAAAAACATAATTTCCAATAAACATTAACACCATTTTAACACCACAAAATATATCTGCTGTTAATATCACCACCTTAACACCACAATTTATGTAAGTGGTGTTAATACCAGCACTTTAACACCACAAAATTGTAAATGATGCTACTTGCACCACTTTATCACCATACTTTATAAGTGATACTAACTTATAGTGCTAAACTATGGATTTTCTTGTTGTATTTTATTTTCAAAGATAATATATATATAAAATAAAATTAAAATGACATCATACATATCAAATAATTCAAATTAACAGTTTCACACAAGACATCCTCATCTTTGCAATATTTATTCAAAAATAAAAAACAACAAAAAAAATCTATGGTTTACCACCATAAGTTTGCATCACTTATGATGCTAAAAAAATCTCAAAATTAAAATTATATCACACTTATGAAATAATTCAAATCAATAATTTCAGAGAAAACGTCCTCATCTTTACAATATCTATTCAAGACAAACACTATAAAAAGGAAAAAGTAAACTTGCCCCTCAACTTAAACGGTCTTCCAAAAATATTATATAACTCCTATACCCATAAACTTGCCACAATCTTCCAAAAAATTTATATAAATAATCTGACTATACTAATAATAATAACCCAAAACCCCATAACTGAATACTATGTACAAAGTAATAGTTTTCTTACTCATCAAATAAGTTATCACAAAACTATTTATAATACCACTAAATAATGTTATTATTTTTCAATGAATAAAAACATAAAATCACTTTAATGCTAGTTATATTACAATCCTATCAAATGACAATTGAATACGTATAAAAAATGTTATTTCTTATTTCAAAACCAAATGCCCATGATCTGATAATCACACGATTTGGCATTGCCAAGAAGTTATTATTATGTTATAACGAAAATAGTCGGCATCCTTCCATGAAACCCTAATATATACAGTTGACATCCTTCTATGAAACCCTAATCTATACGTCGAAGAGACGATTGATCCAGTGTTGGGGCTAACGTGGTTTATTATCCATTTTCGTTTCCTAATTTAATGAAATTTTAAGTTGGATGTATGTTTTCGATCCTCCATGAATGCTGGTTAATGGGTTGAGAATCGATCAATGGTGTCTCTTGCCAAGGGCCGTGTCTTCTTCATCGCAAGTTTCTATTATTAAGACGTAAAGCTTGATTTCTTTACTCCAAATCTGAGATCCCCTCCGCCTTAACTTATCTTTATTGTAAACCAATCTGTAAACTTGATTTCATTAATTGAATATCCAATTAAATTCAAGTCAAGTCACTGATTCTCCTGGTGCTATGCTTTGAGTTTTCATTAATTAAGTATAGAAAAATATGGGAACACAGTTTTCAACCATCAATGGTGATGGAGAAGTGGTAGAAGAAGAAGAAGGAGAATCGTCAAATGGTACTGAGCCTCATGTTCCTGATAAGCCTTTGAATGATAAGAACGAACCCTCCAACTTTGAGACGTTGGGCGTTTTACCTCCCATGGCTGGAAGCAATCCAAATAAGAAAACACTTGTATTAGATTTGGACGGAACGTTGGTGCATGCGAGTCGGAAGCCAATGCCGGCCGGGTATAATTTTTCGATCGCCCCTCTTGGACGTGAGAGACCTTTATTTTATGTGTTGAAGAGGCCTGGGGTGACCGAATTGTTGCAGCAATTGGGCGCCACAGGTTTGTACGAAATTGTAGTGTTCACCGCTGCATCCAAAGTATATGCAAATGCTGTGGTGGACGGGCTGTTGGATTCATTGCCCGCCACTGAATTCAGTGACATTCATAAACACAGATATGTAATTCCGGCCACCCATATTCTGGCCAGTAACCATTGCCGGAATGTTGAAGAGGTCCCAGACGACGTGAAAGACCTGTCAATTCTCGGAAGGGATCTGAAAAACGTTATATTTGTTGACGACCGTTCTTCGTCATATTATCTCCAGCCGGAAAACGCCATTCCTATCAGGTCGTGGGTTGGAGAGGACTCCGCGGACAAATCCCTCTTCAAAATCGTCACCTTCTGCCTCAGAATTGCTAACTCCACCAGAGATGTCAGGGAACTCATTTATAACTATCTGCGTTTTGGTAAAATTTTATTATAAATATTACCATTTTTTAACAAAAACATTAACAAAAATCAAACATATAAGTTTTAAAACTATAAAACGATCTATATTAATATCAATATTTATTTTATTTATGTCAACAATAAATTAAACTTTTCTAATTTAAATATTTAAACTTTACATTAATATTTATTTTATATATTTAAAAAAAAAATTTGTGTTTTTTTTAATATTAAATAATTTAAACACAAAATAAAATTTATATGTATATAATAAAAAGTTTTCATCTTTTGCTCGATGGAGATTGATGCATGAGTATCTTGCTAACCATTTCAAATTCCAAGTTCAATGCTAGATCAGGTGAGGAAGGGGTCTCCACATTTTAAGTTAATAGTCCTTAGACTATTATATTGTAAATAACCTATGTTTTTATGAAATTTCTAGATAGTGATGAGTCATTCTACCTAGTCATAGTCTCTTAGAGCAGTAGAAATAATGGCACGTCGTGACAACCTGCGTGGAGATCAACTGCTGAACTGTTTGTTTGGACAACGACGTTTTTTTCCTTATGCATGGGAGTGTCTGTTACAGAACCGACTGAAAGGGGGAAGCAACAGCTTAGGATAAATCACTAAGTTTGAGAAGTGGTAGGGGTTTTGCTTTTGAGGGTGAAGATTGCAAATTTGCAGAGAGAAGAACAGATTGCGTCTGCGTCTATTTGTAAATGGGTTGCAAGGACTCAAAAGAGAGCTAGTTGTGTGTGTTTCTTTCTTTTATTGTTTAATAGAAAGATTAGCAGTGTGTGTTGCAGTATTATTAACTTAGATGTATGCATTGTCGTGAATGGTGCCACTGTGCAAAGCCGCCTATTGTGGTTTTTTGAACATCGACTTGTTTTCATGAAATTGTGGGTTCAAATGACAAATTGATGCTTGAATGAATTAAAGTATATGTAGATGCATACATAGAGGTGCTAGGTTGATAAATCGTGCAGGATAAAGGTTGGATTGATCGACCTTTGATCAATCCGCACCCAAAACCAATTTTTCTTCCTTAACGAGTTTTGCAGAAAATGGACAGCGAAGATCAATGCCACACAGGAAAATTCAACGGTGGGAGAAATTGTGGAAAAACATTTGCGGGCGGAAAGTTGCGGAGGATTAACTTTGGGAAAATCAGAATCCCGCATCCCGCAACCCGAGTGCAGAAGAGGAATTGCAGAGGGACAACTTTGGAAAGTTGCCATCCCACAACCTGCAAGTAGAAACACAGTTGTAGAAGGAGAATTACAGAGGGACAGCTTTGGAAAGTTGCCATCCTGCATTCTGCAACCGGCAAGCGAAAACTCCGTTTCGAAAACGGAGTTGTGAAAAGAGAATTGTGGAGGAAAATTTACGTATTATTGGCATTCCGCATCCCGCAACCCCACATGTGAAAACACTATTGCTCAAAGGAAAAATTGTGGGGGGGGCAATTTTAACATAGAATTTGGTAATTAAGCTAAATTTGATGATCCTTCCAAGAGTAGGTCCCTAAAAATCCTGAAAATGATAGTTAGGTTGGTTTTAGTCTAAGCCGTGCACGAGAGATAATGCACGCTCTTCATGGTATTTTGAGTGATCCACTATCTCTTATTCAAGTTGCATTTTCAAATATTTAGGTAGTTATGCTAAAGTTGTTTTAAACATTTTTTATAATATTTCATTTCGTTAGTTGATTTTTTTTAAATGTCATATTAAACTTATTATAACATGGTTCTTAGCTTTGGTATGCTTGTATTGGAAAGCGTCCCATCTTTCATGCACATTTGACTAGGATGCATCATTTATGGAGGAAGTTGTTCCTTCATTACTTGGTTAGTTAGTGATGGTTCTCGGGCTTAGGGGACTTAGGACACGCCGGAGATTTATTATAGGTTGACTATATCCCTGGTAGACCTAGTGGAAGGAGTTTGTCTTGTGTTTACTACAAGAGATAGGTAACAGATAACTTCTCAATGTAACTATTCATTATTTACGTGGTTAAGTTTCTAATTTGCAGATGTTATTCATAGGTTTGTGTTTATAGTTAAAAAATAATATTTTGGTTTTGTTAATATCAAAACTATTTCATATATATATATAAATATTTTGGCATTTTAAAAAGAAATTTTTTAAAGTGATATTTCAATTTAAGGTGTTTATGATGGAGTTAGCGTTATAAAATTGAGCATAAAAAAAGATAGAAATTAGTATATCATCTAAATGTTTACATACTAATTATTATGTTTAACATTTATTATTTAAATATATGGTGGTTGGTTGTAGAGTTAAATGGATTTTATTTTATCTCGATTCAATTAAGAATTTCAAATAAATTCATATTTAATTATTTTACACAATAAAATGTTTTAATTTAAATGTATATATAATAAAAAATCTATAATTAAATATGATTCCAACCAATTAGCGTATCAATTAAAATATGAAAAGATCTTCGACGCATCAATCATATCAACTAGTTATGATTTCCATGATGTATTTACTGTACCAATTGACTTCTAGGTTCATTAATTTCACTTAGTAGTGTATTAACGGTGGTATGAGGAGTCCCTCATGTATAGTACAATAATATTAGCACAACAGAAGTTATCATGTATATTTTATAGCGTAGTTTCATTTTTCATATTAATTTATGTATGTTTGATATTGTAGTTTTATTTTTATATTTACTTTTGGAAATATGTGTACGAAAACATAATTTACATTATTACTTAGTGAAACTTCTGAAATTATTAAATAATAAAAAAATGTTCCAAAGTTTGAATCACTTATATTGGACTTTAAATAACTTAATTTGGACTTTAAATAAAGCCATGATAAATGCAAGTATTGTTAAAAATAAAAATGAAATTTATAAGAGAAAAAAAAAATGTAAAAAAAAAATGAAATCAAGTTTTTTTTGGGATATATTTATATTTATGGTGGACATCTTGATACTAATTAGCAAAATTGGCATAGAAGTTTTTGCACAATGTTAATGTAATACCCAGTGATTTAATAATTTTTAATGTGATTATTATTTGATTATTCTTTGACACGATGTCAAGAATAAAACATTTTCTAATAAAACATTTCATATTTAATAAAACATATTAAAGAAGAACAAAAGTGGATATAACTGTTGAAAGAGTGTTTACTGACCCACAAGAGGAAAATGAAAAGTAGCTAAGACCACATTGAGTGAGAACTCATGATGCAGGATGCATTATCCCAAAATATCATGTATGCACTCCAAGTCCTTGGAAAAATACTATTTAATAGTATGTCCATGAGAAACACGAGACTAGCATTGGACGGGGATTAACATCGGTATAATGCAAGAGATGACACATTAAAATATTTTTCTCTTATGGTTCAACGAAGAGGCTCGAGGATTCTGGAGAAAATAATTTGGTTGCTTTGGGAATTGGTTGGGAGAAACAACTTCTCCACTTTTTTTTCCCAGCATTGGTGCTAGGTTCTTACTCTGTTTCATATGAATGATTTAGATGCAATAGGATGTATATGTGAAATGTTAAATTGCAGTTATATTCCGAGACACTATTTACGCATTTCTAGAGAATCATTATCAATGTTTTGTATATCCAAGAATTGTACAATGTTAGATTGTTCTCAACGTAATCGTGACGGAGCATTCATGCCCACATTAAGGATTGGTAGTAATGAACTATTGTAGCAATTATTATTTCGTTCTAAGTTGAATTACATAAGTTTGACTGTCACTGACCTGTTATGGTTTCGAATTCAGTATTTGAATGATTTAGAAGTAATGTGTCTGTATCTAACGAATGGAATCCTCTATTATTCAAACCTTATTTCTACTTTTAACAGTGTTTCCTAGTCTATACCAATTCTGCTTAACCTTCATTAATTTTGTTTAGAATGTCGGTTGAAATGATAATGTTGATTCTTGTGTCGATATGTGATTTTTCAATGTTTTTTTGAGAAAAACTTAAATTATGGTTATGTTCTTAATCAAATTAGCATAGTTAGGATTTGATTGGTAAAATCTATGAACAAAGAAAATGGACTTAAAGAAGGATTAAGCATTAAGATCGATTTTGTTCCACTAAATCAAAACCCCTTTTTAGAAGAGAAAACCTTGAATCGGTCAAGTTAAACATTGATTCACAAATTTAAAAGATCAATGGTCTAGATCTAATTCACATTAGATTGACGGTCCACAATGATTTCGCTGGGTGAACTAGTGTTGTTGAAGAAAATTCTGATAGGTGCGATACTTTATGGAATGTGCTTCATTTTTTTTAATTTCACCATTGATTTGGTGGGAATACTGATCGGACGTCCCACAAGCCATTTTGCTAATTAACTAGCAAGTTGTTTAACAGCCGAGAGCGGGTGCGACATTTTTATCCAAAGGATTTTGTTACAGTCTTGATTCCAACGGGTGAGTTAAACATTGATCCACAAATTTAGAAGATCAATGGTTGAGATTGTATCCGCATGAATATCAACGAATGATAATATTCATGGATATTTCATTGTTTAGTCTGCAAAGGAGAAGATCCACAACTGAGATTTCATCCACATGGAAGATCAAAGGCTGGAGATGGTCGTGAAGGTTTCATTGTGAATCCATAAAAGAAATCATATCAACTTTCAGGATTAAAGCCGTAAAAGATATCGACAGTTTATAGAAGTTGCGGAATATGGAAGGTGGTAAGCAGAAAAGAGACAAGGAAAAGTGTTAATCTTACGAAGTCCGATTTCTGCATTAGAGAAAGATTGACGGTCAAGATGATTTCCAAAAGGATTAGCGGTGTGGAAAGCACATGTAGAATGTGGAGGGCAGAGATTCAAAGATTAAGTTAACAGAACTTTGAGTTTATGAGATCCTACTTTTGCATCAAAAGAAGATCAATGGTCCTGATTGATTCTTGCAAAGATCAATAGTGTGGAAAGCACACATGAAAGGAAGAAGGTAGAAGGTGGAAAAGGGCCATTTGAAGGTATCAGCTTGTGGTTTTCTGATTTCTAAGTTCCTCCAAGAAGGATGAAGGTGGAAAAAGGCCATTTGAAGTTATCAACTTGTGATGTTTCGATTTCCAATTTCCTCCCAAAAGAAGGAAGGAGGAAAAAGGATTTTGAAGGTATCAACTTGTCTTGTTCCGATTTTTGAGTTCCGCCATGAAGGTGGAAGGCATAAAAAGGCCATTTGAAGGTATCAATTGGTGATGTCCCGATTTCTGAGTTTCTCCAGGAAGGAGGAAGGAGAAAAAATACTTTTGAAGGTATCACTTGTGGTGTAAAAGGCCATGTGAATGTATCAACTGGTAATGTTCCAAGTTCTGAGTTTTGACTAGAAGGCGGAAGGAGGAAAATGGCCATTTGAAGGTATCAACTTGTGGTTTTTCGATTTCCACTTTCCCCACATAAGGCGGAAGGAAGAAAAGTCATTTTAGTGTAGAAATGACTATTCTTATTGTAGAGTGGATTTATCAATGGAGGAATGACTGATACAGTGGTCCCTAAGCCCGAAAATGAATGTGCAAGGATGATTTTGACCATTTTATGGTGAGGGTTTCTTTCAATTGTAATTTCTCTTAACAATTTGGACTTTCTATTAATATGTCTGAAAATATATGGTTATAGATTTTTTTTATATTTGAATTTTGAGGTATGTTACATATGGTATCAGAGCATGGTTTCAACATTGGGCCTGAATAGGCTCAACACTAAACTATTGTAGAAAACAACAAACTAACTCATGTTTATTTTGTCTTGAAAATTCTCTTACATAGAAAATAGAAATACAAATATATTATGTAGGAGATATGGTAGATGTGAGAATGTCTGCAAAAGAGGAACGTCTCCCATAACAACCTCTAAATGAAGAGGGTAATCTAAGGGATGGAGAGTTATGGGTAGATATAAATGAAAGTCAGGACAATAAGTATGAATTAAAAAGGACTATGAATGAACTAAGACGTAAATTAAGAAAGGTTAAGGAATATAATGAGCGGATTGTGAAGCTTCAAGAAGAACTGAACACTATCTTGTTACCAAAAATCCATAATGAAGAAAAAGATAAAAATAAGGATTTTGATCAGGAACCACCTAAAACTGCCCCATACAATAAATATAATGGTAGGGAGCTGGAATTTTCTGGCCATAACCTTGACACTTCAAGTGAAGAGTCGGTTAAACATCATAGAAAAAGTCAAGAGTTAAGAAAAAGAAGTGACGAAAATAAAAAGAAGAAAAAGTATAGACCTTATGAGGAAATCGCTGGGGAGTTCAAAAAAATTAAACCACCCATATTTAATGGGGAAATTGAGAAGGGGGAGGAGTCATACGCCTCGATGTTCATTATGAAAAAGTACTTCCAGATATATAATTACTTAGATGAGTTGAAAGTAAAAATGGCCATTTATAATCCGACTATAGAGGCACATATATGGTGGCAATATCTAAAGAAAGTTAAGGGTATAAAGGAAAGGTATGTAACCTAGAAAAATTTTACGAACTTGTTTAAAAGAAAATATTTATCTCAACAATATTATGAAGAAAAATCCAAGACGTTTTATGAACTAAGTTTAGGGGCCATGACAATAAAAGAAATCTGTAGTAAGTTCTAAATATTGCTTTGTTATGTCCCCTACATAATTGATGAGAATTCAAAGATACAACGGTTCCTTAGTTTGTTTCCCCTCATGTGTAAAGAACAGATTGAATATATGTCCAGAAGCATGCCCATAATCTGTGTTGCACTAGAATATCGACAAGCATACCACCAGAATTCCATGGTCAAAATTGAAGGTATAATAAAAAATCAACCTATGTCTGTCTTAATTGATCTAGGTGCAAGCGTGAGTTATATTTCACCTAGAATAGTTTATTTATGCAATTTGGTACCTGAATTTTTTTATAATTCATGGCTAGTACAATTAGACACGGGTATAAAAAGAAAGGTTACTATTATTGTTAGAAATTGTAAGATAATGTTAAATGATTTCCTTACACATGTGAATGGAAATATATTTCCTTTAGGATCTTATGATCTATTGATCGAAATGGATTGGCTTGAAGAGCATAAAGTTTTGGGAAATTGTTTTGATAAAACATTTACATGTATTGATAATGATGGAAATAATATAAAAGTGAAAAGAATTCCTAGGAAGGTAACCATCGAAGAAATATCTCCTCTGCAAATGAAGAGATCAATAAGAAAGGGATGTAAGGTATTTGAAGTATATATAATGAATGATAAGGAAAATGATATAAAACCTAAACTGGAAGACATACCTATTTTAAAGCAGTTCAAAGATATCTTCCTCGAAGAGGTCCTTGGACTTCCTCCAAAAAGGGATATAGACTTCACAATCGATATGATACCTGGAGTGGTTCTAACATCGAAAGATCCATATCAAATTAACATAATCGAACTCATAGAACTAAAGTCACAGTTACACGAACTAATGGATAAAAATTACATTCGAGCAAGTGTGTCTCCTTGGGTAGCACCGGTCATGTTTGTGAAAAAGAAAGACAGTACACTAAGATTATGTATAGATTACATGAAACTAAACAAAATAAATATTAAAAACCGATACCCACTTCCCTAGATAGATGATTTGTTCAATCAGTTTCGCAGAGAAACTGTCTTTTCAAAGATATATTTAAGGTCGGGTCATCATCTAGTGTGATTAAAGGATGAAGATATTTTTAAAATAGTATTTAGGACCTGTTACGGTCACTATGAGTTTGTTGTAATGCCCTTTAGGTTAACAAACGCACCTGTTGCGTTCATGTGTTTAATGAAAAACATATTAAGTAACTATCTAGATAAATTTTTGATTGTCTTCATTGATGACATATTAATCTACTCTAAGAATGAACAAGAACATGAAGAACATATAAAAATAGTTTTGCAAGTGTTAAGAGAACAACAAATTTATGCAAATTTTAGTAATATTCAGTACCTTGGACATGTAGTGTCCAAGGAGGGAATCTCAGTTGACCCCGAGAAGGTAAAGGCCATCATGGAATGGTTGGTTCCTAAAAATGTATCTAACATCAGATCATTTATGGGAATTACTCACTACTACAGCAAGTTCATAGAAGGATTTTCTAAGATTGCATCAGGGATAATTTTAGGGGCGAAATTTAGCCCATGGGCTATTTTTAGGGAGTTTTCTTGAAAACAAGATTCACCATTTTGCAATTTTTGAAGCCCTGTTTTGCCCAATTTTGATAGGGTAAACTTTTTTCACCCTAAAAATCACCAAATTATTATATAAACGATATAAAATGCTTGGAAATTAAAATATTTTTTTTGAAAATATCGCCAAACATTTTATAGTTGGTGTGTTAAGAATTGGTAAGATTTGCCAACATTTATACACTTTTAAATAAGTATGGTTCCTTAAAATCATCCATGGATTGCATATCTCGTAACTTCTTTACAAAAGAAAGGAAAAACATTTGAGCAAACTAAAAAGTGCAAGGAAAGTTTTAACAAATTAAAACACCTATTAAGCATCACCCCAATATTAAAAATTGTTGATCCATTCAAGGATTTAGTTGTATGTACTCACGCTTGCAAAGAAGGGTTAGTTGGAGTATTACTACAAGATAATTATTTTGTAGCTTATGAATCTAGAAAACTAAAAGATCACAAGAATAATTGTGCGAAACATGATCTAGAACTCACTGCTATAATTCACACGTTAAAAATGTGGCAACATTACTTAATTGGGAGAATTCGTTTACTTATGTCAGACAACATAATCCTTAAATATTTAATTGATCAATAGAATTTGAATGCAATACAAGAGAGATGGTTTTCCTTTCCAAGTGAATATGACTTCGAAACAAAGCACATAAAGGGAAAATAAAATAAAGTAGCAAATGCTTTAAGTCGGCATGCAAACTTTCTGTGTGTGAGCAACAACTACGAATTTGATCTAGGAGATCATATTTTAAGTACTGGAAATTCAGATGGGGAATATTATAGGTTAAAAGAAAATAATGTTAAAAATTAACAAGAATAAGTAAAAACAAACTTTATCCTAAACCAACAACGACTATTGTTGTATACAAATAAGCTGTATATACCTAACATGAGAGAAATTAAATTGACAGTCATGGATGAACTACATAAAATACCATACTCGGGGCACCCAAGGTATCAAAAAATGATTACCATGATAAAAAAGGACTTCCTTTGGCCAAACATGAAGAAGGAAGTGGCTGAATACTTAGCTGGCTGCCTAGAATGTCAGCAAGTTAAATCAGAGCATCAACATCCCGTGGGATTGTTGCAGCCACTAACCATTCCAGAATGGAAGTATGAGACCATCAATATCGATTTCATCTTCGGATTGCCCAAGAATTTTAGACAACATGATTCCATCATGGTTCTGGTTGAGAAATTAAGCAAAGCAGCTCATTTTATACCTGTCAAATCTACTTACAAAGTTTTTAATATTGCATACATGTTCATGAAATAAATATTTAGGTTACATGGCGTACCGAAGGTAATAGTCTCGGATAGAGACGAAACGTTTACAGGTAACTTCTAGAAATCCTTGTTTAAAGGCTTGGGTACCCAGTTAAATTTCAGTACTACATATCATCCGCAAATGAATGGGAAGACTGAAAGAGTAAACCAAATTCTAGAGGACATGCTAAGAATGTATGTTATGGACAAAATAGGTAAGTGGGAAGACTACCTACACTTGCTTGAATGTGCTTATAACAATAATTTCCAAGTTTCTGTAGGTATGAGTCCTTTTGAAATTTTATATTGGCATAAGTGTAATACTCTAATCTCATGGAGAAGTACTGTTGATAGATTACTTTTAAGACCTAATTTATTAGAATATATGGAACTAACTGTGAAACAGTTACAATAAAACTTGAAGGTTTCCTAGAACATTAAGAAAAGATATTCTAACATAAAAAGATCTCATAGAGAGTTCTAGGTGGGTGATCATGTATACATAAAGGTAATTCCCAAGAAAAGTACCTTGAGATTGGGCAAGTGCAAAATATTGGCACCCAGGTATTGCGGGCCATTTGAAATTCTAGCTAAAATAGGGTCAATTGCATACCAGTTAGCCCTACCACTCAATATTAAAGTACATATCTGTTTCATGTTTCTATATTGAAAATATATGTTCATGATGTTTCTCATGTGATTGACCAGAATGTGATCCAGGTGGAACGAGAGGGAGAGTTCTAAGTGGGATTGGATTGCATTCTCTATAGGAGAGAATTTTTACTCTCGAACCATACCATCAGATAGGTAAAGGTTCAATGGAAGCACCTTAGTCTGGAAGAAGCTACTTGGGATATGGAAAGTAATATGCAGGAGGCATATCCAGGCTTATTCCAAGAGGTTGACATGGATGAATAAAAGAAATGGTTATAACATCAAGGATGGTGTTATCTTTTAAGGGGAGGTGTATGTAATACCCCCTGACTTAATCATTTTTAATTCTGTTGGATAATACTATGATTATTATTTTATCATTCTTTGACGGTAGGTCAAGAATAAAGAATTTTGCAATAAAACATTTTCTATTTAAAAAAACATGCTAAAGGAGAAGAAAAGTCGATATAGCTATTGAAAGAGAGTTTGCTAACCCACAAGACGTAAATGGCAAGTCGCAAAGACCACTGAGTGAGAACTCACGATGCAGGAGGCATCATCCCCAAAAATTAGGTTTGCACTCCTAGTTGATTTTCTAAAGAGCAGGAGGCTCATTAATGACCGAGTCATAGGGAAAATACTATTTAATAGTATGTCCATGAGAAACATGAGGCTATAATTAGATGGGGATTAACATCTGTATAATGCAAGAGATGGCTCATTAAGATGTTTTTCTCTTGTGGTTCAGTGAATAGGCTCGAGGGTTCTAGAGCAAGTAATTTGGCTGCTCTGGGAGTTAGTCAGGAGGAACAACTTCTCCACTTTTGTTTTCCCAGCGTTGGTGCCAGGTTCTTACTATGTTTGTTATGAATGATTTAGATGCAGTAGGATGTTAAATTGTAGCTATATTCCTAGACAGTACTATTCACACATTTCTAGATAATCATTATCCATGTTTTGTATATCCGAGAATCCTACAATGTTATATTTTTCTGAACATAACCAAGATTGGGAATTCATACCCGCATCAAGGATTGGTAGTAATGAACTACTGTAGAAATTATTATTTTGTTCTGAGTTTAATTACTTAATTTTGAATCTCACTGGTCCGTTATGGTTTCTAATTCAATATTTTAATGATTTAGAGGTAATGATTTTGCATATAATGAATGGAATCCTTTGTTATTCAAACCTGATTTCTCATCTTAATGGTGTTTCCCAGTCGATACCAATTCTTCTTAACCTTCATTAATTATGTTTAGAATTCCAGTTGAAATGGTACTATTGATTCTTGTGTCGATCTGTGATTTTTCAATGTTGTTTTTGATAAAAAAATGAAATTATGGTTAAGTCCTTAATCAAATTAGTGTAGTTAGGATTTGACTGGAAAAAACTATGAACAAAGAAACCATACTTTAAGAAGGATTAAGCATAAGATCATATTACTTCTAGTAAATCAAAACCCCTTTTCAGACCAAAAAAACTTGATTCTGCTAAGTTAAACGTTGATCCAAAAATTGAGAAGATCAACGTTTCAGATCTAATCTGCATTAGATTTACAACCCACAATGATTTCGCTGGGTGAACTAGTGCCATTGAAGAAAATCCTGATGGGCACAATACTGTATGGAATCCACTTCATAGTTTTTGAATTTCACCATTAATTTGGTGGGGAACTGATTGGACATCCCACAATCCATTTCCCTTATTAACTAGCAAGTTCTTTAAAATATGAGAGCAAGTGTGACATTTTTATACAAAGGATTTTTTTACAGGATTGAATCGATTGAGTGAGTTAAACGTTGATCCAAAAATTTAGAATATCAACGGTGGATATTGTATCCACATGAAGATCAATGACTGATAATAGTTTTGGAGATTTCATTGTGGAATATGCAAAGGAGAAGATCGACGACCGAGATTTTATCTGTAGGGAAGATCAATGACTAAAGATGGTTGCAAAGGTTTCATTGGTAATCCATAACATAAATTAGATTGATGATCAAGATTAAATCCATAAAAGAGATTGAAAGTTTATAGAAGTTGCAGAAGACAGAAGGATGGAAGCAGAAAAGAGACAAGGAAAAGTGTTAAGATTTCGAAGTCTGATATTCACATCAGATAAATATTGATGGTAAATATGGTTTCCACAAGGATTAGTGATGCAGAAAGAACATGTGGAATGAAGAGGGTGGAGAGTCAAAGATTAAGTTAATCGAACTTGTAGTTTCTGAGATTTGACTTCTGCATCAAATAAGATCATGGGTTCAGGTTTATTACCACAAGGTTTAACGGTGCAGAAAGCATAGACGAAAGGTGAAAGGCAGAAAAAGGCCATTTGAAGGTATCATCTTGTGGTTTTCCAATTTATAAGTTCTACCTGGAAGGAAGAAGGATAAAACATGCCATTTGAAGGTATAAACATGTGATGTTTCAATTTCTGAGTTCTTCCCAAAAGGTGGAAGGAGAAAAAAGGATTTTGAAGGTATCAACTTGTGCTGCTTCAATTTTCGAGTTCCACCTGGAAGACAAAAGGAGAAAAAAGGACATTTGAAGGTATCAAGTGGTGATGTTCCAATTTCTGAGTTCTTCCCGGAAGGCGGAAGGTGCAAAAAGGATTTTGAATGTATCAACTTGTGGTGTAAAAGGCCATATGAAGGTATCAATTGGTGATGTTTTGATTTTTGAGTTTCGCCCAAACGGCGTAAGGCAGAAAATGGCCATTTAAAGTTATCAACTTATGGTTTTTGGATGTCCGAGTTCTTCCTGGAATGAAAAAAGGAGGAAAAGTAATTTTAGTGTGGAAATGACTATTCTAGTTGAAGAGTGGATTTATCAATGGAAGAATGACTAATGTAGTGGTCCCTAATCCCAGAAATGAATGTGCAACAATGATTTTGACCATTTTATGGCCAGGGTTTCTTTTTTATTTGTAATTTCTCCTAACAACTTGGAATTTTTATTAATATCTCTTAAGATATATGGTTATAGAATTTTTTTTATCTTTGAATTTTGAGGTATTTTACAGTTAACTTCAAAAAAGGTCTTTTGTCTAACCTAACTAAAACTGAAAAATAAATATTTTTATTTATTTGAGAAAACATTATGTTAAAATTGTTGTAAAGTTTTTTTTACCAAGTTGGTCAAGGATGTCTGTAATTGAATACTTATTGTATTTAAATAATTAAATGAAGAGACACCTATCCAAAGGAGAATATTGAAAGAGTGTTCACTGACCCACTATGAGGAATGAGCAGCTGTAGAAGGCTAAATGACAAGTGGCAGCACTAGCATTTCACTTTCTAGTTGTTCCAGGAAGCAAAATCCCTAAAATTGTGGTCATGTTCCTTGAGAGGAGGATACTAATCTAGTGGCTCATTTAATTTCAAAACTAACCCAAAGACCTATCCAATCTTATAAATACCATCGAATTGAGAAGAAATCTCACTACATTACTTTTCTTAGTGAATGAACCTTGTGATTGTTGAAAACTAAAAAGTTAGGAACACAAGGAATTCAATCAGGGAATAGCTAAAGTGAATTTACTGAGTTAAGTATGCTATTGAGTGATAAGCTTCAAGAAGTTATGTGTATGTTGTTAGATAGTCTCTTCATCCTAGTGGTTTAATGAACATGATCAAGGGTCCTAAGCAAGTAGTTTCTGCTACTTCAAGAGAAGGTTGGGTGGAATGATATCCTTTGGGTGATTTCCCCCCCTTCTACAAATTATCCAGGTTCTAAACATTTTTATTATTTTGTGATTCATTTCTATCTCTGTATTTGAATCACAGACTTGGGTTTTAAATTGATGGTGTGGTAGTTTTGGCCGTGGAGCAAACTCACTTTTCTCATAAGATCTATGTATTATTTTTTTGGGGTTTGTAAATTATGAAAGTATTGGGGCTTTTGAGCATGGCTGCACCATTGCTTGCAATGGTGCCATAGCCCATTGGCACGCTTGTGGACTTCGACTGCGACGATAGAATTACTGTGCATAATGTAAATACTCTACATTTTAATGATGGAACTGGTTATTATACTTAATGTGGGTTTTGGATGGGATTCATGTTGCGTCAATGGTTTATTAGGAGGGTTTAAGAACAAGAATACACTTTCATTGTGGTTTGTGTGTTGAGCATTTAAAATTTGTTGTAATGTTGACAACGTAGGGAAAATTCCATGCCATAAGTGGCTTGGGCCTTCCCTTAGTGGCTGCGATAGCTCCAATGTAGCGTTACTGTTTATATTTCATTGATTTGCTTGTGGGGTGAATCGTTAACAGAGTTAGTTTGTTGATTTTTCCATACTGTGTATTTTTAATTTGCATGTCATGGCTTGTGCGAATGTTGCTCAGCTTTAGATGGTCATTTATTGTTATGATTCGTTACTTTATTTTATAATTTGGATTACTAGTATGCCAAGGGTGCAAGCCCACAGTGGCCTTCGTCGCTGTGATTTGACTTTTAAATGGGACTATGTGTATTTTATATGATTAAGGTCGAGGCCATGCTTACAGAGCAAGGGCAGAAGCATAGCTTCATGACTTGCTGTAGTGAAGTATTGGCTATTATTTTAATAGTGTTGATTATATGAATGTAGCATGCATACTTTGTTCTATAGCGTGGCCTTAATACCCATAGGTTTAATACCTTGTTTGTGGTTTGATGTAATGAGTTGTATTTTAATTTATAGAAGAGGGTTGGGCTTGTATTCCCACACGATTCGATTCATGTTCCCATTTTAATACTTGGGTTTGTAATATGATTTTGATATGGGTTTAATACATGATACGATTCTTGTGTATGATGTATTTTTAATTCGTTATATGGAATATTTGATGAGTTATGTAAATTTTTTTAATTTATAAGTAATAGTTATGAGAGGCCTTTAAAGATTCACGCATGTGATTATGGTATGGTTTAAATTACGAATGTGGGTTTTATTTATGAACAAAGTTGTGAATCTAGGACCAAAAGAATGGTCACGACACTTCTTGCTCATTTAATTATAATGTCATTGTTTTAATGGAATGATTTGCTAGTTGGTTTGTACTTAATGAGAC
>LPNX010743579.1:71489-124178 GCA_001517045.1 Pseudotsuga menziesii | reverse complement strand
TATATAGTTCAGTTATAGATAGTTCATTAGGTTATCTAGTTTGTATAGTTATGTATTTAAATATTGTTTTAAGAATAATCTATTTTACTCTCTAACATGTCTCTACTAACAAATGGGATATGTCAGTAGAGTAAGCAAGGTTAACAATACAACTGTATAGTAATCTGAAACAAAACCTAGTTTTCATTAAGCCTAGTTTAAATAATGAAGATAAATACAAAAACTAACTTAGTGGAACACACCCATGTGTATACAGCATGAGGTATCACTTGCAGCCTAGGGTTACAATTTAAGGAATGTAAACCCTAGAAGATATATATAGAGCAATCATTTCTAGGGCTAGATATATAATATGAAGCTTTACATAAAGAAGCCAACATTTATGCTAGAAATGAACTTGACATACTAAGAACTAATACCTGCAATTTTCTAAAGCTCCTTTAATAGTTGAACCTGCACACTTTTAAATAACCAACATTAACAATTTATGATAGATCTGACCTCTGTTTTGATGACCAAATCACTTGGGAACTACCAAGTTCCATCCAACCATGACCCATAACTGTTTATTGTTTTAATCTGGATCCCCCCAAGCTGGAATCCAACATGCAAGTAGCTTAGAGCTCCTAAGGTAGGGTTTCCTATCTAGTATATCAGATCTGGATCAGTTATCCTTTTTCCTTCCAAGAAAATGTTCTCTAATAATTACTTGAGAGTAAATAGGCAGAAAAATGACTCCTCTAATGATAGATCAGAACCCCAATCCTTTCCTTGGCTTGATTCTTTATAGACATACTTTCCAGTCAAAGGGACAGTTAAATCAAGAAACCTTGGTTTCTTGATTTAACCATTTTCAATTACTTTGGGTAATTATTAATATTTTAACTAAGGAACTTTCTTCTAGTTCCTAGTTCGACCTTTTGGGTTTTGGACTATTTATTATCTTTTAATAATAAATAATAATTGGTGGAGCTTCTTCTTCTTTCTTTCATTTATTTATATTATTAATATATTTAATTCTCTATACATACCATGTGTAAAGTACATAATAATATAACATTTTGTTAACAATGTCTCTAGGCATCATATACCATGATCCATAGACTTAATGACACTTCTTCATTAAGGTCACGTAGGTAGATGATTTACGTCTACTAGGCTAGGTAACTCTAAATATCATTGCATGTTGGGTTTCCCTCGTATAACGTGGTATCTCTTCAGTACTTTGATGAGAATACAAAAATTTGAAATTTCATTTAATCACTTATAAATAAGTATGAGGAGATCAATATTTTTCTTGAGTCATTTTCACTGGGAAGTTATTAAATTAGTTTTAGTAAACCCTAGTGCTTACCAGAGCCCATAGTCAATGCTTTCATAGGGAGTTACAATTCAATGCAATTCCATAGCTCCTCGCTCCACACTAATGGTAGGATGTACTTGTATGATACACCTAGGGATACAATGTCCAAGGATCCAATGCTCCAGATATTATACTCAACATTAACATGGAAGGCTCTAGGGCTTATGCCCAACAAATCCAATTATCGTTTCATGTGTTCCAGAGCTCCTCGCTCAACACAAATCATCAATCACTCAAGTGCTTCAGATCTTCCCACTCAACTCAAATCATCGATCGCTCAAGTTCTCCAGAGATTCCCTCTCAATGAAAAACATCNTATATATATTCAATAATTGGCTTACTCCCAATATATAAAACAAATCATCATGTTCATATGCAGTGGGGGTCTTCGACGACAATTGTTTCATCTAGTACTAAACAAAAACATTTGACAACACAACTAGCACAAGCAGTTGGAACCTCAAGAAATACATTATACAAACATAGAAAATTTAGAATGCAAATAGATTAAAATGATGAACTTTCCTGCTAGGAAATTATTTGTAGACAACCTTACAAAGATAAAATGGGAGAAGGTGTTAAAGATATTATACATAAATATTGGTTGGCACATGCTTGAGTTTCACCAAATTCAAGGGATGTTATATGATAAAGAGTATCATGAAATGTATATGAAATCCGTCCAAAACATATAATGGAAATGACACAAGTACAATTGTTCAATAAATTCAAGGAGGATCATCGTGGAATTAACATGTCAATCACTGCATTTGTGCAACAAAAACCATGGTATGTTAGACCTATTACTATATGTGACACATGTTGTTTTCATTATCATGTGAAATTTCAATTATATTACGACATGTTTCTTGAATTTGGTAAAATGTTTGGACAGAGAGTCACCACCTTCACCCACAATACATGAATTCATATCTCAAACTCTATGTGAGAGAAATCACGATGAAGTATTTTATAATAAGAAATGTGTCAATGGAAACCATTGTCATCGTTGTGGAAATATGGTCATTCCACAATAAATACCCTGTTGATAATTATCAGTCACTTTCAAATGTAACCATTGATTGGAGAATACATGAATACAACAATTATTCTACAATTTCTAGTGATGCACGTTCCAAAAGAATTGATTTGCGAGAAGATAAAATATGTGTGACATATTTTCTCAAGAAATTTGAAAGTGAAATTTAAAGTATGTTATACCATTCATGGCATATTTCATATGACATGAATCTTGGATTTATCCTAAGTCCACAATGCATTACATGGGGTTTTAATGCACAAGGAATTTCAATATCAAATCGCATTTTGGGGATTAAGAACTATAAGAATGGTGATAAAAGTCGATGTTGCGGTGGACAGGGTGGCAGAATAAATGCTCCTTGGGAGTTGGGGAACTGAGGCCCTAATCTTGGTCTATCGTGGGTGAATGAGGAATTTGGAATTTTGATAGTGGAGTTCTGTTTGTCTCTCTAGTTGGGGTCTCTGTGTGAGTTCTGGCTTGCTTCTATGCCAGGGAAGGTATGCTCTCCATCAAGGTTTGCAACATTGTTTACTTGTTGTTTTTTCTGGAGGATTGGCATACTTCTCACATTTTGCTATCCCTTTTTTGCAAGTAGAAGGGTTCTCACTTCGCAGGTCGTGGGTCTTTCAGGTTGATGACGTATTACCCTTCATAGGTAAACCCTATGTAAAAAATCCTTAACTTGTTCCTCTTTGTATGGGTATTTTTACAGATCTTTGAGCTTGTTGTTTGATGAATGAATACATGTGTCAGTTAGGGGTTTTGACTCTGTACATGTATGTTGTAAATAATGAAATGCATCAAGAGATGCGTATGCAGTTTGGGGTTTAAGTTGTTTCGGTTTGGATCCTTCATGCCATGGTATCACGAATCTACTTTGTAATATTTTTGGGTTGGTAGCTTTAGCTTGTGACCTTGATGGTTAAAGAAGACTCTGCATCTTAGTTATAATGTGGGGTTTTGAATGGTGGTAGCACCATTGCAGGCAATGGTTCCTTGGTTTGGAATCACGACTGTGTAGTTCTTACCTATAAATTATACTGGTATAAAATGTATACATTCACTGATGTGTATTAATCGTGGACACTATTCCTAGCTTGGCAAGGTTTGGACTCTGTGTAAATTGAAGTCTATAATTTAAATTCTTGTTTTGGTTATTTAACAAAGTTTATTTGGATTTTAGAGTCGTGCCATTGCTGGATATGGAAATATTGTCATTTATCTTTGTGACTGTGTAAGATATTATTGAAATGTTGATTCATGGTGATTCATGGTGTTGTTTTCTTACCTATGCAATCATTTTAGGGATGGTCGTGAACTATGGGTTAACCTTGCAAAATGGATGTCATTTTTATGCTAGCATAGACAATAGTTTAATACTTATAGTTTATGTTAATGGGTTCTTTCCTTGCTTCTCATCCATGAGCCTATAATATGGTTACAACCTATAAATTGGGATTTATATTACTATGTGGAAAATCGATTATGATTATAACATGTATATATTGTTGGTATTTAATGTGTGGAAATGTTGACAGGGGAATGTTTTCGATCTATGGTTAATTCTTCCTGCATTTAAATGTTATTAGCATAGATTGTGTAGAATAAAAATAAGCTTTTACAACGTTGATAAAAATTTTGCGAATAGAACCCTACAAGATTTGATGCTGAACATGGTTGGAATGTAACCCTTGTTTTTATGTCGTGAGCCCATAGGATTCGATCCTGGACTGCGTGGGTTGTAAATGGTGTACATGTGTGGGGTTTTGGTTATGGAATAAAATCCAACGGGATTTGATCTTGCAATCTCTTGATATATTTGATATGTGTTAAAGTGTTTCCTCCTTTAATTATGGTTGATTCTTTATGTCGACAATATATAATATGGTTATGATTTATGATGAATTCGATTCTACAAACCTTCGAGGTCTCGATAGCTTGGAATTTGATGTTGTTTTTTCATAAAATGGAAATGATTTGTTTATAGTTCTGCTTTGTGATATTTTAATTTAAGTGTTAGCCATTACATTTATAATATTATGTATTTAATTTAAATCAAGTTGTAGATAGTATTTTGGTTTATTATAAATAAAACTAGCCTGCTGGCAATATGAAATATGTGAGGAGAGATTAGATATAGGTTTTCTTTTTAATTAGTTATAGGTTTTGAACTTCAATTTATAGACATGAAATAAATTAAAGAAATGAATAGAAACAAAACCCGTTTATAGATAGCACTAAAAGTTCTTAATCCATCATGAATAAAATATATTAGAATAACCTAGTTAAAAAGAAAAAGATAACATAACCTTTGATAAATACATCTTCTCATAAACAATGAGTTTAACGTGTAAGTTAAGAAAGAAGTAATGCAGTAAATATAACCTAGATTATAGCACACAGATACTAAATAATCATTCCAAATTAAATTTACTCTTTTTAATAATAAAACCTGGGTAGTTTGCAAGGGAAAAATCAAGAACCTCATACCTGCAAGATGAAGTTGTTTTAATGGATGAAAATCCCACACACTCAAATAGCTAGCATTAACAAATTCATAGACAATTTGACCTCTTCTTTGATAACTAAATAACTTGGGAACTTCCATGTTCCACCCAACCATGACTTGGAACCGTTCTTTTTTTCAATCTGGATCCCCTTGATCTGGTTCAAACATGCAAGTTAGAACTCATAAGGCAAGGATTCCCTATCTGTGATATCACGTTCTGTGTCAATTCTCCTTTTCCCTCTTAGGAAAAATGTTCTTCAAGAACTCTCTTGAGAATAATCAGGGAGAATTATGGAATAACAAAAAGATCCTTAAGCCTCTCTTCGGCTTGGGTTTTTATAGGCATATTTTTGAGTCAAAGGGGAATTTAAATAAAAAACCATTTGATTTGTTTAACTAACCCTTTTTATTTAATTTAGGCAATTTTAACATTTAACTTGGGAACTTTTTTCTAGTTCCTATTTTGGCTCATTTAGGTATAGTAATATTTAATTATCACTTGTAAAATAAAAAAATATGGATCCTTTCTTTATTACTTATAGCTATTGGTATTATTACCATGCTTACTCTGTATACATATCATGTATAAATTATACACACACACATATATGTCATTTGTTAACATTTTATCCTTGGGTATCATATACCATGATCCCTAAACATATGACACTTTTCTTTTAGCTTAGTCACTTTCTTAATAAGGCCTTCAGGTACAGGTTAGGTCAAATAGGTTAGGAAACTCTAAACCTCCTTGCATGTCAGATTCCCTCATATAACATTGTATTTCTTCAGTACTTGATGAGATAAATAAATTCAAAATTTCATTTAATCACTTAAAAATAAGTAAGATGAGATCAATTTTTTATTTGAGTCATTTTCACTTGACATAATTAATTCTTTTTAGTAATTCCTAGTTGCGCCGAGAGGCGCATTCTATAGCCCGGTATGAGGTAGAAGTGTGATTCCGTGCTCAACGTGGAAGTGACACGTGGCACAATGTCGGCTCATGATAAATATATATTTAAATCTCCCACAATGTCGACTCATAATAATTATATATTTGATAGGGTGAGTTAATCGAGATCAAGTCTTGGCTGCCATGAAAGCAAAGCGGAAGAATACACGGCTTTGGGCAGCTGAAGATGGCAAGCCAGAGTTAGATATGAACGGTGGCACTAAGTGCGAAATTATGGAGGATTCAGCTGCCTCTCATAACAGGAAAAAGGTCACTTTTGCTGACCAACAATATATCTCAAAAAATGAATCAACCCTTTTATAGAGAATGTCTTTCAGTAGGTTATTTATTTGATAACATATGCACACGTTACTTTGAAAATTGAGTACTTTCATTGTGTTAATATTTGGTGAAGTGTCTGCATAGAACCCTAATTATCTATATATAGGTTTGGAGATTAGTTTATGTAGATATAGGTTAGAATAGTTAATGAACAACCATGAATCTATAGTGGGTTCTCTCATACATCCTCCCAATGTTATTTGTTTTAATGTAATTGCAAGTAAAATCTTTCTGCAACTTGTATGCATAAAGTGAACTATGAGATCATCTATTATAAAATTCGTCGATGGTATTTGGCAGGAAAATTATCAATCTATATCCAGTGTACTTTTACAGCAATATCAAACAACGTCTTATAAAAGGGCCGTTTGGTATGCTGATTCAGAGGGAGATATGAACATTAGCATCACAACAACGGAGGAAGTCAGTTTCATAACCCTAATTTCTTCTGCCAGGAGGAGCATTAGCATGAACGTCTGTAACTTTATTCGTAAAGCGGTTTATGCTGTCATTACTTATTGTTCAAAGAGAGATTCGTTTTGATAAGCTGTCTGGCCTCTGAAAAGGCCGCAGCAATCAATATATTTTCTCTCCAGAGCAAAGTGATGGTTATATGAGTGTATTTGCAGCTCATTATCGAATATCATATATCCTAACATTGTATGATAAACATTACAGTACATATAGTTCATGATGTTTGCAGAAATGGTTTTTTAATTCAATGTAACTTTGAAGTGATAATCATGAACCATTTCAGCACGGAGTTTTGAGGTGACAAGTTTGGAAAGGTGTAACCATGATGTCCTTAACATGGCAATGAGAAGTGGATAACTTATAATAAAGTGTGGTAACTTATAAATGATTGTGGTAATGTAATTATGGGTATAGTTCATGTGAGTAATTAGCACAGCCACAAATTAAGTGGCGGGTTAATATTAATATGTGTAGATTTATTTTTTTGTAAAGATGGGTAAATAAATACTAAACATTAAATTAATTAAGAAGATCTTTATAAATATCCATTGAAACTATAACAGAAATAGTAGATTAAGAAAAAAAAAGCAAATACTATTTAATAAATAATAAACAAAAAACAAAAATAATAGAAACTATAAAAATTTAGTGAGTTATAAATTTATAAATAGTTAAAAAGTGAATTCTTAACCCAAGCTTATTGCGCCGAGAGGCTACAGCACGGTATGAGGTAGAAGTGTGATTCCATGCTCAAAGTGGAAATGAAACGTGGCACAATGTCGGCACAATGTCAACTCATGATAAATATATATTTAAATCTCCCACAATGTCGGCTCATAATAAATATATATTTGATGCTACCACAATGTCGGCTTAAAGATTAAACCAGGCTTAATATCTATACACAGCAAAGCGCCGCCATTGCTTCCTTGGCAGAAGAAATATGGTCTTTAGCGACTAGCGTTCCATTCTATTAACCAATATATTAAACGCAGGGCGATTTCAAATCTAGATTTCTATATCAAAATTTCAACAACAAAATGACTGCAACGTAGGAATCATCTATTAAAACCCAAACATAAATAAGAATCGGATCTGTATTACAACCAGCTTAGATCTAGCTTTACCCGGCTCTATCATGCACCGAGAGGGATCAAATATTTCGAGGTTCAAACCCTTTTTTGGAGTGCAATTTTTGAAGCAAGGTTTGCACCTCAAAATATTTGATCCCTCTCGGCGCATGATAGAGCCGGGTAAAGCTGGATCTAAGCTGGTGCTTATCTAGACCCCATACTCAATGCTAAAAATAGGGAGTTACAAACTTAGTGCAATTCCAAAGCTCCTTGCTCAACACTAATGATAGGATGTACTTGTAAGATACATCTAGGGATACAATGGCCAAGGATCTGATGTTCCACAGCTTATGCTCAACATTAACTTGGAAAGGTCGAAGGATTATTCCCAACACTTCCAAGTTTATCTTTTCATGTGCTTCAGAGATTCATGCTCAACACAAATGTCTCATAACTCATGTCTTTAGGAGCTTCTTATTCAACACAAATATAATAATCATGTGTTTCAGAGCTTCTTGCTCAACACAAAACATCAAATACCCATGTGCTCCAAATCTCCTCTCTCAACACAAACATCTCATCAATTATGTTCTTCACGATCCACGCCACACACATGAAATAATATATATATAAAACATATTAAATTGGATTACCCCCAATATATCAAACAATCATCATGTTCGTATGCAGTGGGGTCTTAGACTAAATATACCAATTAAACATCAAAGTAACATCATAATCAATGGGTTTTATTCCCATAAGTGTTAGGTCAAAATTTGGGATATTAAAAATGCTCTTTGGGAACATGTTTTGATAAAATTTCATGGTCCGAAACATGAGGACACAAGTTCCTCTATTGGAGACATTAATTGACATGTGGGATGCATGCAACCAATTCTTCATGGTTGGTGAGAATATGCTCGCCATAGAAGTGGAGGATGTATAATTTCCTATCAAGATCTCAAAGTGAAGGGCCCTTATTTCTTTAATGAGACCAAGAGGTAGAGGGGAGTCCACTGCCAAGTACATAACACTAAATTTTCATCATGGAACTAGGAGATTAAGTGAAAACAAATCCTATGAAGGAACTTATAAGTCTCCTGCTATGTACCGTCCCCTTCTCCATCACTTGGGTGGCGGGGAGCACATGTCCACATTTGATGTCAAAGAATCAAATGAAATATGTATTGGAATTTTTGCAACCCAGAGTATTCAATTTGTTCAAGAGGGAATTCTCAAGAATCAAAAGGAACAATGAACAAAATGAAAAATAGGGAGGAAAAATAAATTTGGATATGGTTCCATCATTTTTTCATTCTTCTTATATACTGTTCTAATGATTATCCCCTTGAACATATCCCATACTGGTAACCCACTAATCCAGACATGAAGTAGTGGACCAACCTTTGACGAGGTTAGGATTTGGGCCATAGGTGTTCCCATTTGTACTGAGTTTCTTCTAGTGGTGAGGACCAAAGCATAGTGGTGGATGGAAATTTATTCCATAAATAAAATGTGTATTAAGATTATAACTAAAAGTGAAAATTATGTTTTCAATTGAATTCATATTATAAAAATTATCATATTGAAAAGAGAATATAAAAATTTGAAATTGCAAATACACATTCACACAATTATTATAATTTGTAAAGGAAATATATCAAAATTATATGGCATTATTGTATTTTGATATTGGAGTGATATTTTTTAATGGTAATATAGGGTTATAGATTTAGTATCTCCTCTTTTCGTATTATATGTTCTTAGGATCATATAATACTTACCTAAAATTATATCATAAAGGCGATTCCAAGATACACTAATGTTAATATGAAATGACACTTTCTTATGGTTTCCTATATTCACATTGGAACTTATATGTCAATGTGGACCACTTTTCTCAACTAATGTAGGTTAGTGTATTTGCGAGAGAGACTAATGTATTTTCTAAAGAATTCTAATTGAGCAATGGTATTTTTTTTGAAAAACATGTAGGTAGGATACTTTGATGTAATACCAATAACTTTTTCACACACCTTGGAACACAAATTTATATTATTTTTATAGACGATGAATTTAATAAATTAATCATCAAATAATTGAATGATGGTATAAAATTGTTCAAATAACATGAATATTTTAATTAGGCTAGAAAATCAATTTTGAGGACACAAGCTGATGACAATATCTAACAATGTTGTCAACTTCTTTCTTGCTCATGATTTTGTGAGACAAATCCAAATTGTTTGAAATACATTTTTTTTTTAAATATTCCAATATAGTTTACAAGTGTAAATCTTCACAAATTGGAAACATAAAAAATATAGAAACAATACATTTATTTTTGAAACTTAGAAAGGCCCATAAGCAAATTAATGTTTACTATAAAAAAAATTGGAATCCATCTCTTTCATAACCCCAAAAACATTGAAAGATCCATTCTTAAGCTCTCTTTCATCCTTAATCATAAAAAGAAAAACAAAGTAACCCCTATGAATATCAAAGAAATTTACCTATCCTTGCAAGTTTGGGGTCAATACTCTGTTATCTAAAGATCCACTACTATTAGACTTGTCTAAATCTCTACTAAAATTTCCTATGAGTGCTTTATTAAAAAGAGATATCTTTCTTAGATAGGTCTTTATTGGTAGAGAAGCAGTCGAACACCAAAGGGAGCATGAATTCTAGATTGGAATTCTTCAAGCCCAAAGGAAAAAACAAAGAAATAAACAATTTAAATTGAGATGAGCTACGTGTACTCCAACTTCCCATCACGTGAAGATCACATGGGCTACACCAATTACAATAAATGATATTTATGTCGGTAGTATCAAGTCAAAGATATATATATCTAACTAGTAAATTCCTTATACATAATATAATTACGGTGGGTGAGATTATCACTCCTGTTAGAAAAACAGGACTGCAGAGCAATAATAGATATTCAGTTAAATCAATAAACAAGATGCAAAACAAATTAAAATAGTATAGAGAGACATAGATATAACGTGGTTCACCCAAACGATGGGATACGTCCACAAAGAAATTTTACAGTCCTTTTATTGCAATCCAGAAAGATGAAGGGATACACCCTGCAGCAAAACCGTTGCACTTCCTCTTCACACTCTCACAGTCTCTCTTCCAATACAATACAATGCCCACGTCTAGTACGATTTACAATGGAGCCTCCTCAAGCCTTATAAAGGCTTAATCATATGCAATACCATGGGACAATACCATGGGCTACAACAAACCATGTGCTAGACCTAACCACCTTTGACTCGATCTCAAGTCAAGGTTAGCACATGCAATACCATGGGACAATACCATGGCATACAACAAACCATGTGCCCAAACCATGTGCTAGACCTAACCACCTTTGACTCGATCTCAATTCAAGGTTAACACATGCAATACCATGGGACAATACCATGCGCTACAACAAATCATGTTCCCAAACCATGTGCTAGACCTAACCACATTTGACTCGATCTCAAGTCAAGGTTAACCCTAAAAATCCCCCCTTTAAACTTGACTTGGAGTAATCACCAACTCCCCTCAAGTATTTACCGAGGAATCTTACATACACCCCCCTATCACCTAGGTCTATCTCCCGACTTCACTGGTGAGTTACCAGGGGTATGCATGCCTTACCAGGTCTTATAGCCATATGCACATTTACATGCAAACTGCTCCATTACATTATTTTTTTCATGTGCCTTCATGGTGACTAATCACAACAACTCTATCACTACTACACTTGCTGGACCTTGGACTTGGAAAATTTCTTCTTTTCACCTTCATGCTTTAAGGCCAACAGAAACCGAGCAGGAACTTAGTTTCTCTTTGGTTACTCCCTTTGTCAACATGTCTGCAGGATTCTGGCTAGTGTGAATTTTTTCCAGTTTTAATAGTTCTTCATCTAGAACAGATTTTATGAAGTGGTACTTGAGTTCTATATGTTTGGTCCTTGAATGAAAGTCTGAGTTCTTTGCAAGATGAATGGCACTTTGGCTATTACTGTACAGCTTACTATTCTCCTACTTCTTACCCAATTCTTCCATGAACCTCTGCAGCCAAATCATCTCCTTACTAGCCTCTGTAGCAGCAACATACTCTGCTTCAATTGTTGAAAGTGCAACCACTTGTTGCAGTTTTGAAATCCAACTTACTGTTGTTCCACCTACAGTGAACACATAACCTATGGTGCTCCTCCTGCTATCTTTATCACCATCCATATCTGCATCAACATATCCCTGTAGAACAGTGTCTGAACCTCCAAAACATAATGCATGAGAAGTGGTACCTCTCAAATACCTGAGAATCCATTGTACTGCTTTCTAATGCTCTTTACCTAGATTATTCATATACCTGCTCACAACTCCCACTGCATGTGCAATATCTGGTCTTGTGCACACCATGGCATACATCAAGATCCCAACTACTAATGAATAGAGAATCTTGGACATGTAATATATCTCTTCATGTGTCTCTGGACACATATGCTTTCTTAGTTTGAAATGGCTTTCCAAAGGTGTACTGACTGGTTTTTCGATCTGCATTCTAAACCTTTACAACACCTTTTCTATGTACTCACCTTGAGACAATGTCAATTTGCGATTTTTCCTATCTCTTGTTATTCTCATACCAAGGATTTTCTTTGTAGCACCCAAATCCTTCATCGCAAATGATTTAGCTAGTTTTATTTTGATCACATTTATATCCTGCATGTTAGACCCTACAACAAGCATGTCATCCACATACAATAACAAGATAATATATCTTTCATTATCTAGCCTCTTGAAATAAACATGGTGGTCAGAATGACATCTATCATAACCTTGTTATGTCATAAACTTATCAAATTTTAAATACCACTGTCTTGGAGCTTGCTTCAGTCCATACAAGCTCTTCTTCAACCTACAAACCAAATTCTCCTTCCCTTTGACCTCATACGCTTGTGGCTGCTGCATATAAATCTCTTCCTCCAAATCCCCATGGAGAAAGGTCGTTTTTACATCTAATTGTTCAAGATGCAAATATTCTACCGCCACTAGACTTAAAATAGTTCTAATTGAAGTAATTTTAACAACAGGAGAAAATATTTCATCAAAGGCTATACCTTTCTTTTGTGCAAACCCCTTTACAACAAGTCTAGCCTTATACCGCTTCTTTCCTCCATCTTCTTTCTTCAACTTGTAAACCCATTTATTCTGCAATACCCTTTTTTCTGCAGGCAACTTAACCAGATCCCAAGTCTGGTTTCTTACCAATGAGTCCATCTCCTCATCCATGCCTTGCTCCCACTTCTTTCTAGTTTTTACCTGCATTGCTTCTTCAAAAAATTCTGGCTCACCAGAATCAGTCATCAATAAATAATACAGTGAAGGAGAGAATCGTTCAAGGGGTCTACTTAACCTGGTAGACCTTCTTATAGTTGCAAGAGTTTTAGGTACCTGCTGCTGCTCTTGATTTTCTGGTGCTTTTGGAACTTCATTTTCTTTGATTTCATCAAGCATTGTGTACTCTGTGTTTTCCTTTTCTTCTTTCTTTCTCTGCAACTAATATTTGTACATGACCTTTTCATTGAATACTACATCTCTACTCCTAATGATTTTGCTATTTTTAAAAGATCCCATAAGCAATAACCAAAATCATCAACCCTATATCCAATAAAGGTACTATTCTTGGATTTGGCTTCAAGCTTTGTTCTATCATCTTTATCAATATGGACAAGTGCTTCACGACCAAAAGTTGTCAGAAATGAGTATTTTACCTGTTTACCTGTCCATGCCTCCTCTGGAATGCCACCATCCAAAGTACTTGAGGCCCTCTGTTTATTAAATAAAGAGCAGTGTTTACAGCATCATCCCAAAACTGTAAGGGCAACCCTGCATGCAATCTCATACACCTTGCACGCTCCATGATCGTTATGTTCATCCTTTCTGACACGCCATTTTTTTGGGGTGTTCCAGGGACTCTCTTCTCTCTGTGAATCCCATTGTGTGAACAGTAACTGTCAAAATCCTTGTTGCAATACTCGCCTCCATTATCAGATCTGAGACATTTCAACCTTTTTCCTGTCTCATTCTTAGCCAAAGATTTCCACTTCTTAAAAGTATCAAACACATCAGATTTCTGTCTAATGCAATAAACCCAAGTTTTTCTAGTTGCATCATCAATAAAAGTAACATAATAATGAGAGCCACCAAGAGATTGTACCTAAGCTGGTCCCCATACATCTGTATGGACAAGCTCTAACTTTTCTCTCTTCTTTTGTTTCCCAACCCTGAGAAATCTAACTCTCTTCTTTTTTCCATAAACAAAGTTCTCACAAAATTCCAAACTTACCTGCTTCAGATCTGGAAGTAGTTTCCTTGAGTGGAGAATCTGTATCCCCTTCTCACTCATGTGGCCAAGCCTATGATGCCACAACGCTGCACCTATTTCTGTGGAAGCTACAGAAATAGAATAATCAGTGTTATGAGGACATAAATATAATGTATCTATCCTATCTCCTTTTGCAATTACGATTGATCCTTTAGTGACCTTCCACCACATTTCTCCAAACGTAGACAAACAGCCGCCATCTCCCAACTGCCCTTTTGAGATCAGATTTCCTTTCATAGAAGGTATGTGCGTTACATCCTTTAGTAGCCAGTCATTTCCACTATTTAGTTTGATCCGTACCTTACTCTTTCCAACAATTTTACATGGTTCATCATCCCCCAATAACACATGCCCAAAATCACCTTGAACATAATCATAAAGTAATTTCCTATGGGGTGTAGCATGACATGAAGCCCCTGAATCTACTACCCAGTAATCACTAGTATTATCTAATGCAAGAATCAAATCATCTTGTAACACATCACCTGCTACATTAGCTTCCTGGGTAGTCTCTTGCTGCCTCTCACCTTTCTTCTTTGCTGCTCTGCAGTCTTTTGTTTAGATGTCCTTTCCGCAGTTCCAGCATTCTATTTTTCTAAATATGGACTTAGATCTTCCCTTTTTAGACTTGCCGCAATTTCCTAGGCTCCTTCCTCTCTCTTTTTGTCTCCCTCTGCTCTCCATGGTCAATGCATTACCTGATGTCTCACCTATGCTTTTCCTTCGCATTTCCTCGCTAAGAATAACACTAACAACCTCATCAAACTTAAGAGTGTTTGAACTAGAGACATATTTACTTACAGCCATGACCAAGCTATTCCAGCTTTCTGGCAATGAGCTCAAGATTAGAAGAGCCCTAACCTCATCATCAAAGTTAACTTTTACAGAACTTAACTGACTAGTAAGTGTATTAAACTCATTTAAATGGTCAGCAACAGATCTACTTTTCGACATCTTCATATTAAATAAACGCTTCATTAAACATACCTTGTTAGAAGCCGAGGGTTTTCGTAGAGCTTACTCAATGCGCTCATCACACCCTCTGTTGTTATTTATTTCGAAATATTGAAGGCCACCAATGAAGCCAAGCACAGCCGTATTGTTCCTAATGCCTTTTTGTCAAGAACCTCCCATTCTTCATCCTTCATAGCTGCTGGTTGTTTTTCTTTTCTGCCCAATGGCAGGTACAGATCTTTCTAGTACAAATAGTCCTCCATTTGCATCTTCCATAACTAATAGTTTTGGCCATTAAATTTATCGACCCTAAACTTTCCTTCTTCTGCCATTGCTCCCACTCAAAGCAGGAACCCTTCTTTCCTGTGAGTTTACAAGCCAAATAGACCTTTTGGCTCTAATACCAATTGTTTGAAAAAATAGGACCGCAGAGCCATAACAGTTATACAGTTAAATCAATAAACAAGATACAAAACAGATTAAAATAGTATAGAGAGACACATATATAACATGGTTGACCCAAAAGATGGGCTACGTCCACAAACAAATTTTCCAGTCCTTTTATTGCAGTCCAGAAAGATGAAGGGATACACCCTGCAACAAAACCACTGCACTTCCTCTTCACGGTCTCACAGTCTCTCTTCCAGTACAATACAATGCCCACATGCAGTACGATTTACAATGGAGCCTCCTCAAGCCTTATAAAGGCTTAATCAGATTCAATACCATGGGACAATACCATGGGCTACAACAAACCATGTGCCCAAACCATGTGCTAGACCTAACCACCTTTGACTCGATCTCAAGTCAAGGTTAGCACATGCAATACCATGGGACAATACCATGGGCTACAACAAACCATGTGCCCAAAGCATGTGCTAGAACTAACCACCTTTGCTTCAATCTCAAGTCAAGGTTAACACATGCAATAACATGGGACAATACATGGGCTACAAAAAACCATGTGCCCAAACCATGTGCTAGACCTAACCACCTTTGACTCGATCTCAAGTCAAGGTTAACCCTAACAAGTCGAACACCAAAGGGAGAAAATGGAGCCTCTTCAAGCTTTATAAAGGCTTAATTGTTAGGGTTAACCTTGACTTGAGATCGAGTCAAAGGTGGTTAGGTATAGCACATGGTTTGGGCACATGGTTTGTTGTAGACCATGGTATTGCATGTGATTAAGACTTTATAAGGCTTGAGGAGGCTCCATTGTAAATGTACTCGATATGTGTATTGTATTGTACTGGATGTGAGCATTGTATTGTACTGGAAGAGAGATTGTGAGAGCGTAAGATGAAGTGCAACGGTTTTGCTACAGGGTGTATCCCTTCATCTTTCTGGACTGCAATAAAAGGACTGGCAAATTTGTTTGTGGATGTAGCCCATTGTTTTGGGTGAACCACGTTATATATGTGTCTCTCTATACTGTTTAATTTGTTTCGCATCTTGTTTATTGATTTAACTGTATATCTGTTATTGCTCTGCGGTCCTGTTTTTCTAACAATTGGTATCAGATCCAAAAGGTCTATTTGGTTTGTAAACGCGCAAGAAAGAAGGGTTCCTGGTTCGAGTGGGAGAAATGGCAGAAGAACGAAAGTTTAGGGTTGATAAATTTAACGGCCAAAACTATTAGTTATGGAAGAGCAAATGGAGGACTATCTGTACCTACCGTTGGGAGGAAAATCAAAATAGCTAGTGGCTATGAAGGATGAAGAATGGGAGGTTCTTGATAGAAAGGCACTAGGAACAATACGGCTGTGCTTGGCTTCGTCGGTGGCCTTCAATATCGAAAGAAATAACAACAGAGGGTGTGATGAGTGCATTGAGTAAGCTCTATGAAAAATCCTCGGCTTCTAACAAGGTATTTTTAATGAAGCGTTTATTTAATATGATGATGTCAGAAAGTGGATTTGTTGTTGACCATTTAAATGAGTTTAATACACTTACCAATCAGTTAAGTTCTATGAAAGTGAAATTTGATGATGAGGTTAGGGCTCTTCTAATCTTGTTCTCATTGCCAGAAAGATGGAATACCTTGGTCATGGTTGTAAGTAACTCTATCGCTAGTTCAAGCACTCTTAAGTTTGATGATGTTGTTAGTGTTATTCTTAGCAAGGAAATCTGAAGGAAAAGCACAGGTGAGACATCAGGTAATGCGTTGACCATGGAGATCAGAGGGAGACAAAAAGAGAGAGGAAGGAGCCCAGGAAATCGTGGAAAATCTAAAAAGTGAAGATCCAAGTCCATATTCGGAAAAATAGAATGCTGGAATTGTGGTAAGAAAGGACATCTAAAGAAAGACTATAGAGCACCAAATAAGAAAGGTGAGAGGCAGCAAGAGACTACCCAGGAAGCTAATGTAGAAGGTGATGTGCTACAAGATGCTTTGATTCTTGCATTAGATAATACTACTGATTGCTGGGTAGTAGATTCAGGGGCTTCATGTCATGCTTCACCCCATAGGAAATTCTTTTATGATTATGTTCAAGGTGATTTTGGGCATGTGTTATTGGGGGATGATGAACCATGTAAAATTGTTGGAAAGGGTAAGGTACGGATCAAACTAAATAATGGAAATGACTGGCTTCTAGAGGATGTAAGACACATACCTGCTATGAAAAGAAATCTGATCTTAACAGGGCAGTTGGGAGATGGCGGTTGTTTGTCTACGTTTGGAGAAACGTGATGGAAGGTCACTAAAGGATCAAAGGTTAACACATGCAATACCATGGGAGATGGCGGCTGTTTATTTGGTTTGGGTTAACCTTCAATTGAGATCGAGTCAAAGGTGGTTAGGTCTAGCACATGGTTTGGGCACATGGTTTGTTGTATCCCATGGTATTGTCCCATGGTATTGCATGTGCTAACCTTCACTTGAGATTGAGTCAAAGGTGGTTTGGTCTAGCACATGGTTTGGGCACATGGTTTGTTGTAGCCCATCGTATTGTCCCATGGTATTGCATGTGATTAAGCCTTTATAAGGCTTGAGGAGGCTCCATTGTAAATTGTACTGGATGTGGGCATTGTATTGTACTGGCAGAGAGACTGTGAGAGCGTGAAGAGGAAGTGTGGCAGTTTTGCTTCAGGGTGTATCCCTTCATCTTTCTGGACTGCAATAAAAGGACTGGAAAATTTCTTTGTTGACGTAGCCCATCGTTTGGGTGAATTACGTTATATCTGTCTCTCTTTGTACTGTTTTAATTTTTTTGCATCTTGTTTATTGATTTAACTGTATATATGTTATTGCTCTACGATTTTGTTTTCTAACAATTGGTATCAGAGCCAAAAGGTCTATTTGGTTTGTAAACTCGCAGGAAAGAAGGGTTCCTGGTTCGAGTGGGAGCAATGGCGGAAGAAGGAAAGTTTAGGGTAGATAAATTTAACAGCTAAAACTATCAGTTATGGAAGATGCAAATGGAGGACTATTTGTACCAAAAAGATCTGTACCTGTCGTTGGGAGGAAAAGCAAAAAAGCCAGCGGCTATGGAGGATGAAGAATGGGAGGTTCTTGATAGAAAGGCACTAGGAACAATCCGACTGTGCCTGGCTTCATCGGTGGCGTTGAATATTTCGAAAGAAATAACAACAGAGGGTTTGATGAGCACATTGATTAAGCTCTACGAAAAACCCTCGGCTTCTAACAAGGTATTTTTAATGAAGCGTTTATTTAATATGATGATGTCGGAAAGTGGATCTGTTGCTGACCATTTAAATGAGTTTAATACACTTACCAGTCAGTTCAGTTCTGTAAAAGTGAACTTTGATGATGAGGTTGGGACTCTTCTAATCTTGTGCTCATTGTCAAAAAGCTAGAATAGCTTGGTCATGGCTGTAAGTAACTCTGTCCCTAGTTCAAGCACTCTTAAGTTTGATGATGTTGTTAGTGTTATTCTTAGCAAGGAAATCCGAAGGAAAAGCATAGGTGAGACATCAGGTAATGCGTTGACCATGGAGAGCAGAGGGAGACAAAAAGAGAGAGGAAGGACCCCAGGAAATCGTGGGGAGTCTAAAAAGGGAAGATCCAAGTCTAGATTTGCAAAAATAGAATCCTGGAACTACGATAAGAAAGGACATCTAAAGAAAGACTGCAGAGCACCAAATAAGGAAGGTGAGAGGCAGCAAGAGACTACCCAGGAAGTTAATGTACCAGGTGATGTGTTACAAGATGCTTTGATTTTTTCATTAGATAATACTAGTGATTACTAGGTAGTAGATTCAGGGGCTTTATGTCATGCTACACACGATAGGAAATTCTTTTATGATTATGTTCAAGGTGATTTTGGGCATGTGTTATTGGGGGATGATGAACCATGTAAAATTGTTGGAAAGGGTAAGGTACAGATCAAACTAAATAATGGAAATGACTGGTTGCTAAAATATGTAAGGCACATTCCTGCTATGAAAAGAAATCTGATCTCAACAGGGAAGTTGGGAGATGGCGACTCTTTGTCTACGTTTGGAGAAATGTGGTGGAAGGCCACTAAAGGATCAATGGTAATTGAAAAAGGAGATAGGATAGGTACTTTATATTTATGTCCTCATAACATCGATTATTCTATTTCTGTAGCTTCTACAGAAACAGGTGCAGCGTTGTGGCATCATAGGCTTGGCCACATGAGTGAGAAGGGGATGCAGATTCTCCACTCAAGGAAAAGGCTTCCAGTTCTGAAGCAAGTGAGTTTGGAATTTTGTGAGAACTGTGTTTATGGAAAACAGAAGAGAGTTAGATATCTCAGGGTTGGTAAACAAAAGAAGAGTGAAAAGTTAGAGCTTGTCCATACAGATGTATGGGGACCAGCTCAGGTACAATCCCTTGGTGGCTCTCGTTATTATGTTACTTTTATTGATGATGTAACTAGAAAAACTTGGGTTTTTTGCATTAGACAGAAATCTGATGTGTTTGATACTTTTAGGAAGTGGCAAGATTTGGCTGATAATGAGACAGAAAAAATGTTGAAATGTCTCAGATATGATAATGGAGGCAAGTACTGTAGCAAGGAGTTTGACAATTACTGTTCAGACAATGGGATTCGTGGAGAGAAGACAGTCGCTGGAACACCCCAAGAAAATGGCGTGTCAGAAAGGATGAACAAAACGATTATGGAGCATGCAAGGTGTATGAGATTGCATGCAGGGTTGCCCTTAGAGTTTTGGGCTGATACTATAAACACTGTTGTTTATTTAATAAACATAGGGCCTTCAAGCGCTTTGGATGCTGGAATTTCAGAGAAGGCATGGATAGGTAAACAGGTAAAATACTCATTTATGAAAACTTTTGGTTGTGAAGCATTTTTCCATATTGATAAAGATGATAGAATAAAGCTTGAGGCTAAATCCATGAAATGTATCTTTATTGGATACGGGGTTGATGATTTTGGTTATCGCTTATGGGATCTTAAAAAATGCAAAATTGTTAGGAGTAGACATGTAGTATTCAATGAAAAGGTCATGTACAAAGATCAGTTGTAGGGAAAGAAAGAAGAAAAGGAAAACAAAGAGTACATAGTGCTTGATGAAATCAAAGAAAATGAAGTTCCAAAAGCACCAGAAAATCAAGAGCAGTAGTAGGTACCTGAAACTCCTGCAACTATAAGAAGGTCTACCAGGTTAAGTAGACCCCCTGAATGATTCTCTCCTTCAATGTATTATTTATTGATGACTTATTCTAGTGAGCCAAAATGTTTTGAAGACGCAATGCAGGTAGAAACTAGAAATAAGTGGGAGCAAGGCATGGATGAGGAGATGGACTCATTGGTAAGAAACCAGACTTGGGATGTAATTAAGTTGCCTGCAGGAAAAAGGGTATTGTAGAATAAATGGGTTTACAGGTTGAAGGAAGAAGATGGAGGAAAGAAGCGGTACAAGGCTAGACTTGTTGTAAAGGGGTTTGCACAAAAGAAAGCTATAGACTTTGATGAAATATTTTCTCCTGTTGTTAAAATGACTTCAATTAGAACTATTTTAAGTCTAGTGGTGGTAGAAGATTTGCATCTTGAACAATTAGATGTAAAAATGGCCTTTCTCCATGGGGATTTGGAGGAAGAGATTTATATGCAGCAGCCACAAGGGTATGAGGTCAAAGGGAAGGAAAATTTGGTTTGCAGGTTGAAGAAGAGCTTGTATGGCCTGAAGCAAGCTCCAAGGCAGTGGTATTTAAAATTTGATAAGTTTATGACAGAACAAGGTTATGATAGATGTTATTCTGACCATTGTGTTTATTTCAAGAGGCTAGATAACGAAAGATATATTATCTTGTTATTGTATGTGGATGACATGCTTGTTGCAGGGTCTAACATGCAGGATATAAATGTGCTCAAAAGAAAACTAGCTAAATCATTTCTGATGAAGGATTTGGGTGCTGCAAAGAAAATCGTTGGTATGAGAATAACAAGAGATAGGAAAAATCGTAAATTGACATTGTCTCAAGGTGAGTACATAGAAAAGGTGTTGCAGAGGTTTAGAATGCAGAATGCAAAACCAGTCAACACACCTTTGCCAAGACATTTCAAACTAAGCAAGCATATGTGTCCAGAGACAAAGGAAGAGATAGATTACATGTCCAATATTCCATATTCATCAACAGTTGGGAGCTTGATGTATGCCATGGTATGCATAAGACCAGATATTGCACATGCAATGGGAGTTGTGAGCAGGTATATGAACAATACAGGTAAAGAGCATTGGAAAGCAGTAAAGTGGATTCTCAGGTATTTGAGAGGTACCACTTCTCATGCATTATGTTTTGGAGGTTCAGACACTGTTCTACAGGGATATGTTGATGTAGATATGGCTGGTGATAAAGACAGCAAGAGGAGTAGCATAGGGTGTGCTTTCAATGTAGGTGGAATAGCAGTAAGTTGGATTTCAAAACTGCAACAGGTTGTTGCAATTTCAACAACGGAACCAAAGTATGTTGCTGCTATAGAGGCTAGTAAGGAGATGATTTGGTTGCAGAGGTTCATGGAAGAATTGGGTAAGAAACAGGAGAATAGTAGGTTGTGCAGTGACAGCCAGAGTGCCATTCATCTTGCAAAGAACTCAGTCTTTCATTCAAGGAATAAACATATAGAACTCAAGTACCACTTCATAAGATCTGTTCTAGATGAAGAACTGTTAAAACTGGAAAAGATTCACACTAGCCAGAATCCTGCAGACATATTGACAAAGGGAGTAATTAGAGAGAAACTGAGTTCCTGCTCAGTTTATGTTGGCCTTAAAGCATGAAGGTGAAAAGAAGAAATTTTCCAAGTCTAAGGTCCAGCAAGTGCAGCAGCGGTAGAGTTGCTGTGATTAGTCACCATGAAGGCACATGAAAGAAAAAATGTAATGGAGCGGTTTGCATGTAAATGGGCATATGGCTGTAAGACCTGGTAAGGCATGCATACCCCTCGTAACTCACCGGTAAAGTCGGGAGATAGACCTAGGTGATAGGGGGGTGTATGTAAGATTCCTCTCTAAATACATGAGAGGAGTTGGTGATTACTCCAAGTCAAGTTTAAAGGGGGGATTGTTAGGGTTAACCTTGACTTGATATCGAGTCAAAGGTGGTTAGGTCTAGCACATGGTTTGGGAACATGGTTTGTTGTAGCCCATGGTATTGTCCCATGGTATTGCATGTCCTAACTTGACTTGAGATCAAGTCAAAGGTGGTTAGGTCTAGCACATGGTTTGGGCACATGGTTTGTTGTAGCCCATGGTATTGTCCCATGGTATTGCATGTGATTAAGCCTTTATAAGGTTTGAGGAGGCTCCATTGTAAATTGTACTGGATGTGGGCATTGTATTGAACTGGAAGAGAGACTGTGAGAGTGTGAAGAGGAAGTGCAGCGGTTTTGCTGCAGGGTGTATCCCTTCATCTTTCTGGACTGCAATAAAAGGACTCGCGAATTTCTTTGTGGACGTAGCCCATCGTTTGGGTGAACCACGTTATATCCGTGTCTCTCTGATACCATGGTATTGCATGTGTTAACCTTGACTTGAGATCGAGTCAAAGTTGGTTAGGTCTAGCACATGGTTTGTTGTAGCTCAAGGTATTGGCCCATGGTGTTACATGTGCTAACCTTAACTTGAGATCGATTCAAATTTGGTTAGGGCTAGCACATGGTTTGTTGTAGCCCATGGTATTGTCCCATGGTATTGCATGTGATTAAGCCTTTATAAGGCTTGAGGAGGATCCATTGTAAACGTATTGGATATGTGTACTATATTGTACTGGATGTGGGCATTGTATTGTACTGGAAGAGAGACTGTGAGAGCGTGAAGAGGACGTGCAGCGATTTTGCTGCAGGGTGTATCCCTTTATCTTTATGGACTGCAATAAAAGGACTAGCAAATTTCTTTGTGGACATAGCCCATCATTTGGGTGAACCACGTTATATCCGTGTTTCTCTGTACTGTTTTAATTTGTTTTGCATCTTGTTTATTGATTTAACTGTATATCTGTTATTGCTCTGTGGTCCTGTTTTTCTAACAATTGGTATCAGAGCCAAAAGGTCTATTTGGTTTGTAAATTCGCAGGAAAGAAGGGTTCCTGGTTTGAGTGGGAGCAATGGCGGAAGAAGGAAAGTTTAGGGTCGAGAAATTTAATAGACAAAACTATCAGTTATGGAAGATGCAAATGGGGGACTATCTGTACCAAAAATATCTGTACCTATCGTTGGGCATAAAATCCAAACAGCCAGCACCTATGAAGGATGAAGAATGGGAGGTTCTTGACAGAAAGGCACTAGGAACAATACGACTGTGCCTGGATTTGTCGGTGGCGTTCAATATTTCAAAAGAAATAACAACAGAGGGTGTGATGAGCGCATTGAGCAAGCTCTACGAAAAACCCTCGTCTTCTAACAAGGTATTTTTAATGAAGCGTTTATTTAATATGAACATGTCAGAAAGTGGATCTATTGCTAACCATTTAAATGAGTTTAATACACTTACCAGTCAGTCAATTTCTGTAAAAGTGAACTTTGATGATGAGTTTAGGGCTCTTCTAATCTTGTTCTCATTGCCAGAAAGCTGGAATAGCTTGGTCATGGCTGTAAGTAACTCTGTCCCTAGTTCAAGCACTCTTAAGTTTGATGGTGTTGTTAGTGTTATTCTTAGCGAGGAAATGTGAAGGAAAAGCACATGCGATACATCAGGTAATGCGTTAACCATGGAGAACAGAGGGAGACAAAAAGAGAGAGGAAGGAGCCCAAGAAATCGCAACAAGTCTAAAAGGGGAAAATCCAAGTCTAGATTCGAAAAAATAGAATGCTGGAACTACGGTAAGAAAGGACATCTAAAGAAAGACTGCAGAGCACCAAAGAAGAAAGGTGAGAGGCAGCAAGAGACTACCTAAGAAGCTAATGTAGCAGGTGATGTGTTACAAGATGCTTTGATTATTGCATTAGATAATACTAGTGATTACTAGGTAGTAGATTCAGGGGCTTCATGTCATGCTACACCCCATAGGAAATTCTTTTATGATTATGTTCAAGGTGATTTTGGGCATGTGTTATTGGGGGATGATGATCAATGTAAAATTGTTGGAAAGGGTAAGGTACAGATCAAAGTAAATAATGGAAATGACTGGTTGCTAAAGGATGTAAGGCACATCCCTGCTATGAAAAGAAATCTGATCTCAATAGGGCAGTTGGGAGATGACGGTTGTTTGTCTACATTTGGAGAAAAGTGGTGGAAGGTTAATAAAGGATCAATGGTAATTGCAAAAGGAGATAAGATAGGTACGTTATATTTATTTCCTCATAACATTGATTATTCTTTTTCTGTAGCTTCCACAGAAACATGTGCAGCATTGTGGCATCATAGGCTTGGCCACATGAGTGAGAAGGGGATGCAGATTCTCCACTCCGGAAAACTGCTTCCAGATCTGAAGCAGGTAAGTTTGGAATTTTGTGAGAACTATGTTTATGGAAAACAAAAGAGAGTTAGATTTCTCAGTGTTGGGAAACAAAAGAAGAGAGAAAAGTTAGAGCTTGTCCATGCAGATGTATGGGGACCAGCTCAGGTACAATCTCTTGGTGGCTCTCGTTATTATGTTACTTTTATTAATGATGCAACTAGATAAACTTGGGTTTATTGCATTAGAAATAAATCTGATGTGTTTGATACTTTTAAGAAGTGGAAAGCTTTGGCTGAGAATGAGACAGGAAAAAGGTTGAAATGTCTCAGATCTGATAATGGAGGCGAGTACTGCAGCAAGGAGTTTGACAAGTACTGTTCACACAATGGGATTCGCAGAGAGAAGACAGTCCCTGGAACACCCCAAGAAAATGGCGTGTTAGAAAGGATGAACAGAATGATCATTGAGCGTTCAAGGTGTATGAGATTGCATGCAGTGTTTCCCTTAAAGTTTTGTGCTAATGCTGTAAACACTACTATTTATTTAATAAACAGAGGGCCTTCAAGTGCTTTGGATGGTGGAATTCCAGAGGAGGAATGGATAGGTAAACAGGTAAAATACGCATTTCCAAGAAATTTTGGTTGTGAAGCATTTGTCCATATTGATAAAGATGATAGGACAAATCTTGAGGCTAAATCTAAGAAATGTACTTTTATTGGATACAGGGTTGATGATTTTGGTTATCGCTTATGGGATCTTAAAAATCGCAAAATAATTAGGAGTAGAGAAGTAGTATTCAATAAAAAGGTCATGTACAAAGATCACTTGTAGGAAAAGAAAGAAGAAAAGGAAAACACAGAGTACATAGTGCTTGATGTAATCAAAGAAAATGAAGTTCCAAGAGGACCAAAAAATCAAGAGTAGCAGTAGGTACCTGAAACTCCTGCAACTGTAAGAAGGTCTACCAGGTTAAGTAGACCCCCTAAATGATTCTCTCCTTCACTCTATTATTTATTGATGACTGATTTTGGTGAGACAGATATTTTTGAAGAAGCAATGCAGGTAGAAACTAGAAAGAAGTGGGAGCAAGGCATGGATGAGGAGATGGACTCATTGGTAAGAAACCAGACTTGGGATCTGGTTAAGTTGCCTGTAGAAAAAAGGGTATTGTAGAATAAATGGGTTTATAGGTTGAAGGAAGAAGATGGAGGAAAGAAGTGGTATAAGGCTAGACTTGTTGTAAAGGGGTTTGAACAAAAGAAAGGTATAGACTTTGATGAAATATTTTCTCCTTTTGTTAAAATGACTTCAATTAAAACTATTTTAGGTCTAGTGGCGGTAGAAGATTTGCATATTGAACAATTAGATGTACAGACGGCCTTTCTCCATGGGGATTTGGAGGAAGAGATTTATATGCAGCAACCAGAAGGGTATGAGGTCAAAGGGAACGAGACTTTGGTTTGCAGGTTGAAGAAGAGCTTGTATGGCCTAAAGCAAGCTCCAAGGCAGTGGTATTTAAAATTTGATAAGTTTATGACAGAACAAGGTTATGATAGATGTCAATCTGACCACTGTGTTTATTTCAAGAGGCTAGATAACGGAAGATATATTATCTTGTTATTGTATGTGGATTACATTCTTGTTGCAAGGTCTAACATGCAGGATATAAATGTGCTCAAAAGAAAACTAGTTAAATCATTTTCAATGAAGGATTTGGGTGCTGCAAAGCAAATCCTTGGTATGAGAATAACAAGAGACAGGAAAAATCACAAATTGACATTCTCTCAAGGTGAGTACATAGAAAAGGTGTTGCAGAGGTTTAGAATGCAGAATGCAAAACCAGTTAGCACACCTTTGGCGTGCCATTTCAAACTAAGCAAGCATATGTGTCCAGAGACACAATAAGAGATAGATTACATGTCCAAGATTCCCTATTCATTAGCAGTTGGGAGATTGATGTATGCCATGGTGTTCACAAGACCAGATATAGCACATGCAGTGGGAGTTGTGAGCAGGTAGATGAATAATCCAGGTAAAGAGCATTGGAAAGCAGTACAGTGGATTCTCAGGTATTTGAGAGGTACCACTTCTCATGCATTATGTTTTGGAGGTTCAGACACTGTTCTAAAGGGATATGTTGATGAAAATATGGCTAGTGATAAAGACAGCAGGAGGACCACCACAGGGTATGTTTTCACTATAGGAGGAACAACAGTAAGTTGGATTTCAAAACTGCAACGGGTTGTTGCACTTTTAACAATGGAAGCACAGTATGTTGCTGCTACAAAGGATAGTAAGGAGATGATTTGGTTGCAGAGGTTCATGGAAGAATTAGGTAAGAAACAAGAGAATAGTAGGCTGTACAGTGACAGCCAGAGTGCCATTCATCTTGGAAAGAATCCAATCTTTCATTCAAGGACTAAACATACAGAACTCAAGTACCACTTCATAAGATTTGTTCTAGATGAACAATTGTTAAAACTGGAAAAGATTCACACTAGACAGAATCCTGCAGACATGTTGACAAAGGGAGTAACCAAAGAGAAACTGAGTTCCTGCTCGGTTTCTATTGGCCTTAAAGCATGAAGGTGAAAAGAAGAAATTTGCCAAGTCCAAGGTCTAGCAAGTGCAACAGCGGCAGAGTTGCTGTGATTAGTCACCATGAAGGGAGATAAAAAAAATAAATAGGGGGGTGTATGTAAGATTCCGTGGTGGTACAGATAGTCCTTCATTTGCATCTTCCATAACTGATAGTTTCGGCCGTTAAATTTATCAACCCTAAACTTTCCTTCTTCCGCCATTGTTCCCACTCAAACTAGGAACCCTTCTTTCCTACGAGTTTACAAGCCAAATAGATCGTTTGGCTCTGATACCAATTGTTAGAAAAATAGGACCGTGGAGCAATAACATATATACAGTTAAATCAATAAACAAGGTATTTTTTTGTGGGCTGCGTCCATAAAGAATTTTTCAAGTCCTTTTATTGCAGTCCAGAATGATGAAGGGATACACCCTGCAGCAAAACCGCTGCACTTCCTCTTCATGCTCTCACAGTCTCTCTTCCAGTACAATACAATGCCCACATCCGGTACAATTACAATGGAGCCTCCTCAAGCTTTAAAAAGGCTTAATTACCTGTAATAGCATGGGACAATACCATGGGCTAAAACAAACCATGTGCCCAAACCATGTGCTAGACCTAACCACCTTTGACTCTATCTCAAGTCAAGGTTAACACATGCAATACCATGGGACAATACCATGGGCTACAATAAACCATGTTCCCAAACCATGTGCTAGACCTAACCACCTTTGACTCGATATCAGGTCAAGGTTAACCCTAACAATCCCCCCTTTAAACTTGAATTGGAGTAATCACCAACCCCCCTCAAGTATTTACCGAGGAATCTTACATACACCCCCCTATCACCTAGGTCTATCTCCCCACTTTACCGGTGAGTTACCAGGGGTATGCATGCCTTACCATGTCTTACAGCCATATGCCCATTTACATGCAAACCGCTCCATTACATTTTTTTCATGTGCCTTCATGGTGACTAATCACAACAACTCTACCGCTGCTGCACTTGCTGGACCTTGGACTTGGAAAATTTCTTCATTTCACCTTCAGGATTTAAGGCCAACAGAAACCGAGCAGGAACTCAGCTTCTCTCTGGTTACTCCCTTTGTCAACATGTCTGTAGGATTCTGGCTAGTGAGAACTGTGTTTATGGAAAACAGAAGAGAGCTAGATTTCTCAGTGTTGGGAAACAAAAGAAGAGTGAAAAGTTAAAGCTTGTCCATACAGATGTATGGGGACTAGCTCAGGTACAATCTCTTTGTGGCTCTCGTTATTATGTTACTTTTATTGATGATGCAACTAGAAAAACTTGGGTTTATTGCATTAGACAGAAATCTGATATCTTTGATACTTTTAAGAAGTGGAAAGCTTTGGCTGATAATGAGACAGGAAAAAGGTTGAAATGTTTCAGATCTCATAATGGAGGCGAGTACTGTAGCAAGGATTTTGACAGTTACTGTTCACACAATGGGATTCACAGAGAGAAGATAGTCTCTGGAACACCCCAAGAAAATGGCATGTTAGAAAGGATAAACAGAACGATCATGGAGCGTACAAGGTGTATGAGATTGCATGCAGTGTTGCCCTTACAGTTTTGGGATGATGCTCTAAACACTGATGTTTATTTAATAAACAGAGGGCCTTCAAGCGCTTTGGATGGTGCAATTCCAAAGGAGGCATGGACATGTAAATGGGTAAAATACTCATTTCTGAGAACTATTGGTTGTGAAGCATTTGTCCATATTGATAAAGATGATAGAACAAATCTTGAGGCTAAATCTAATAAATGTACCTTTATTGGATACGGGGTTGATGATTTTGGTTATCGCTTATGGGATCTTAAAAATTATAAAATCATTAGGAGTAGAGATGTAGTATTCAATGCAAAGGTCATGTACAAAGATTAGTTGCAGGGAAAGAAAGAAGAAAAGGAAAACACAAAGTACAGAGTGCTTGATGAAATCAAAGAAAATCAAGTTCCGAAAGCACCAGAAAATCAAGAGCAACAGTAGGTACCTGAAACTCCTACAACTGCAAGAAGGTCTACCAGGTTAAGTAGACCCCCTGAACGATTCTCTCCTTCACTGTATTATTTATTGATGACTTATTCTGGTGAGCCAGAATGTTTTGAAGAAGCAATGCAGGTAGAAAATAGAAATAAGTGGGAGCAAGGCATGGATGAGGAGATGGACTCATTGGCAAGAAGCCAGACTTGGGATCTGGTTAAGTTGCCTGGAGGAAAAAGGGTATTCCAGAATAAATGGGTTTACAGGTTTAAGGAAGAAGATGGAGGAAAGAAGCGGTACAAGGCTAGACTTGTTGTAAAGGGGTTTGCACAAAAGAAAGGTATAGACTTTGATGAAATATTTTCTCCTGTTGTTAAAATGACTTCAATTAGAATTATTTTAAGTCTAGTGGTGGTAGACGATTTGCATCTTGAACAATTAGATGTAAAAATGGCCTTTCTCCATGGGGATTTGAGGGAAGATATTTATATGCAGCAGCCACAAGGGTATGAGGTCAAAGGGAAAGAGAATTTGGTTTGCAGGTTGAAGAAGAGCTTGTATGGCCTGAAGCAAGCTCTAAGGCAGTGGTACTTAAAATTTGATAAGTTTATGACAGAACAAGGTTATGATAGATGTCATTCTGACCACTGTTGCAGGGTCTAACATGAAAGATATAAATGTGCTCAAAAGAAATCTAGCTAAATCATTTTCAATGAAGGATTTGGGTGCTGCAAAGCAAATCGTTGGTATGAGAATAACAAGAGACAGGAAAAGTCACAAATTGGCATTGTCTCAAGGTGAGTACATAGAAAAGGTGTTGCAGAGGTTTAGAACACAGAATGCAAAACTAGTCAACACACCTTTGGCAAGCCATTTCAAACTAAGGAAGCATATGTGTCCAAAGACACAAGAAGAGATAGATTACATGTCCAAGATTCCCTATTCATCAGCAGTTGGGAGCTTGATGTATGCCATAGTGTGCACAAGACCAGATATTGCACATGCAGTGGGAGTTGTGAGCAGGTATATGAATAATCCAGGTGAAGAGCATTAGAAAGCAATACAGTGGATTCTCAGGTATTTGAGAGATACCACTTCTCATGCATGATGTTTTGGAGGTTCAGACACTGTTCTACAGGGATATGTTGATGTGGATATGGCTGGTTATAAAGAGAGCAGGAGGAGCACCACAAGGTATGTGTTCAGTGTAGGTGGAACAACAGTAATTTGTATTTCAAAACTGCAATAGGTTGTTGGACTTTCAACAACGGAAGCAGAGTATGTTGCTACTACAAAAGCTAGGAAGGAGATGATTTGGTTGCAAAGGTTCATGGAAGAATTGGGTAAGAAATAGGAGAATAGTAGGCTGTACAGTGACAGCCAGAGTGCTATTCATCTTGCAAAGAAATCAGTCTTTTATTCAAGGACTAAACATATAGAACTCTAGTACCACTTCATAAGATCTGTTCTAGATGAAGAACTATTAAAAATGGAAAAGATTCACACTAACCAGAATCCTACAGACATGCTGACAAAGGGAGTAACGAGAGAGAAACTGAGTTCCTGCTCAGTTTCTATTGGCCTTAAAGCATGAAGGTGAAAAGAAGAAATTTTCCAAGTCCAAGTTCCAGCAAGTACAGCAGCGGTAGAGTTGCTGTGATTAGTCACGATGAAGGCACATGAAAAAAAATGGAGCAGTTTGCATGTAAATGGGCATATGGCTGTAAGACCTAGTAAGGCATGCATACCCCTGGTAACTCACCGATAAAGTCGAGAGATAGACCTAGGTGATAGGGGGGTGTATGTAAGATTCCTTGGTAAATACTTGAGTGGGGTTGGTGATTACTCCAAGTCAAGTTTAAAGGGGGGATTGTTAGGGTTAACCTTGACTTGAGATCAAGTCAAAGGTGGTTAGGTCTAGCACATGGTTTGGGCACATGGTTTGTTGTAGCCCATGGTATTGTCCCATGGTATTGCATGTGTTAACATTGACTTTTTAACACCCCCCAAAAAGTCTATTTGGTTTGTAAACTCTCCCAGGTCTCTACACGTTATATCTGTGTCTCTCTAACCATGCCCAAATCCTTGGTTAGAAAAAACAGGACCGCAGAGCAATAACAGATATACAGTTAAATCAATAAACAAGATGCAAAACAAATTAGGATTAACCTTGACTTGAGATCGAGTCAAAGGTGGTTAGTTCTAGCACATGGTTTGAACACATGGTTTGTTGTAGCCCATGGTATTGTCCCGTGGTATTTCATGTGATAGACTTCACTTGAGATCAAGTCAAAGGTGGTTAGGTCTAGCACATGGTTTGGGCACATGGTTTGTTGTATCCCATGGTATTGTCCCATGGTATTGCATGTAATTAAGCCTTTATAAGGCTTGAGGAGGCTCCATTGTAAATTGTACAGGATGTGGGCATTATATTGTACTGGCAGAGAGACTATGAGAGCGTGAAGAGGAAGTGCAGCAGTTTTGCTACAGGGTGTATCCCTTCATCTTTCTGGACTGCAATAAAAGGACAGGAAAATTTCTTAATGGACGTAGCCCATCATTTGGGTGAACCACATTATATCTGTGTCTCTCTGTACTGTTTTAATTTGTTTTGCATCTTGTTTATTGATTTAACTGTATATCTGTTATTGCTCTGCGGTCCTGTTTTCTAACAATTGGTATCAGAGCCAAAAGGTCTATTTGGTTTGTAAACTCATAGGAAAGAAGGGTTCCTGGTTCGAGTGGGAGCAATGGTGGAAGAAGGAATGTTTAGGGTCGATAAATTTAACAGCTAAAACTATCAGTTATGGAAGATGCAAATGGAGGACTATCTGTACCAGAAATATATGTACCTTCCATTGGGTGGAAAAGCAAAACAGCTAGTGGCTATGAAGGATGAAGAATGGGAGGTTCTTGATAGAAAGGCACTAGGAACAATACGGCTATGCCTAGCTTCGTCGGTGGCTTTCAATATTTCGAAAGAAATAACAACAGAGGGTGTGATGAGCGCATTGAGTAAGCTCTACGAAAAACCCTCAGCTTCTAACAAGGTATTTTTAATGAATTGTTTATTTAATATGAAGATGTCGGAAAGTGGATCTGTTGCTGACCATTTATATGAGTTTAATACACTTACTAGTGAGTTAAGTTCTGTAAAAGTGAACTTTGATGATGAGGTTAGGGCTCTTCTAATCTTGTGCTCATTGCCAAAAAGCTGGAATAGCTTGGTCATGGCTGTAAGTAACTCTGTCCCTAGTTCAAGCACTCTTAAGTTTGATGATGTTGTTAGTATTATTCTTAGTGAGGAAATGCGAAGGAAAAGCACAGGTGAGACATCAGGAAATGCGTTGACCATGGAGAGCAGAGGGAGACAAAACGAGAGAGGAAGGAGCCTAGGAAATCACAGCAAGTCTAAAAAGGGAAGATCCAAGTGCATATTCAGAAAAATAGAATGCTGGAACTACGGTAAGAAAGGACATGTAAAGAAAGACTGCAGAGCACCAAAGAAGAAAGGTGAGAGGCAGCAAGAGTCTACCCAGGAAGCTAATGTAGCAGGTGATGTGTTACAAGATGATTTGGTTCTTGCATTAGATAATACTAGTGATTACTGGGTAGTAGATTCAGGGGCTTCATGTCATGCTACACGCCATAAGAAATTATTTTATGATTATGTTCAAGGTGATTTTGGGCATGTGTTATTGGGGGATGATGATCCATGTAAAATTGTTGGAAAGGGTAAGGTACGGAAAAAAGTAAATAATGGAAATGACTGGTTGCTAAAGGATGTAAGGAATATCCCTTCTATGAAAAGAAATCTGATCTCAACAGGGCAGTTGGGAGATGACGGTTGTTTGTCTACGTTTGGAGAAACGTGGTGGAAGGTTACTAAAGGATCAATGGTAATTGCAAAAGGAGATAAGATAGGTATGTTATATTTATGTCCTCATAACACTAATTATTCTATTTCTATAGCTTCCACATAAACAGGCGCAGCATTGTGGCATCATAGGCTTGGCCACATGAGTGAGAAGGGGATGCAAATTCTCCACTCAAGGAAACTGCTTCTAGATCTAAAGCAAGTAAGTTTGGAATTTTGTGAGAACTGTGTTTATGGAAAATAGAAGAGAGTTAGATATCTCAGTGTTGGGAAACAAAATAAGAGTGAAAAGTTAGAGCTTGTCCATACAGATGTCTGGGGACCAGCTCAGGTACAATCTCTTGGTGGCTCTCATTATTATGTTACTTCGATTGATGATGCAACTAGAAAAACTTGGGTTTATTACATTAGACAGAAATCTGATGTGTTTGATACTTTTAAGAAGTGGAAAGCTTTTGCTGAGAATGAGACAGGAAAAAGGTTGAAATGTCTCAGATCTGATAATGGAGGCAAGTACTGTAGCAAGGAGTTTGACAGTTACTGTTCACACAATGGGATTTGCAGAGAGAAGACAGTCCCTGGAACACCCCAAGAAAATGGCGTGTCGGAAAGGATGAACAAAATGATCATGGAGCGTGCAAGGTTTATGAGATTGCATGCAGGGTTGCCCTTACAGTTTTGGGTTGATGTTGTAAACACTGTTGTTTATTTAATAAACATAGGGCCTTCAAGCGCTTTGGATGGCGGAATTCCAGAGGAGGTATGGATAGGTAAACAGGTAAAATACTCATTTCTAAGAACTTTTGGTTGTAAAGCATTTGTTCATATTGATAAAGATGATAGAACAAAGCTTGAGGCTAAATCCAAGAAATTTACCTTTATTGGATACGGGGTCGATGATTTTGGTTATCGCTTATGGGATCTTAAAAATCGCCAAATCATTAGGAGTAGGGATGTAGTATTTAATGAAAAGGTCATGTACAAAGATCAGTTGCAGGGAAAGAAAGAAGAAAAGGAAAACACAGAGAACATAGTGCTTGATCAAATCAAAGAAAATGAAGTTCCAAAAGCACCAGAAAATCAAGAGCAGTAGCAGGTACCTGAAACTCCTGCAACTGTAAGAAGGTCTACCAGGTTAAGTAGACCCCCTGAACGATTCTCTCCTTCACTGTATTATTTATTGATTACCTTTCTGGTGAGCCAGAATGTTTTGAAGAAGCAATGCAGGTAGAAACTAGAAATAAGTGGGAGAAAGGCATGGATGAGGAGATGGACTCATTGGTAAGAAACCAGACTTGGGATCTGGTTAAGTTGTGTCTAGGAAAAAGGGTATTGCAAAATACATGGGTTTACAGGTTGAAGGAGGAAGATGGAGGAAAGAAGCGGTACAAGGCTAGACTTGTTGTAAAGGGGTTTGAACAAAAGAAAGGTATAGAATTTGATGAAATATTTTCTCTTGTTGTTAAAATTACTTCAATTAGAACTATTTTAAGTCTAGTGGCGGTAGAAGATTTGCATCTTGAACAATTAGATGTAAAAACGGCCTTTCTCCATGGGGATTTGGAGGAAGAGATTTATATGCAGCAGCCACAAGGGTATGATGTCAAAGGGAAGGAAAATTTGGTTTGCAGGTTGAAGAAGAGCTTGTATGGCCTGAAGCAAGCTCCAAGGAAGTGGTATTTAAAATTTGATAAGTTTATGACAAAACAAGGTTATGATAGATTTTATTCTGACCACTGTGTTCATTTCAAGAGGCTAGATAACAGAAGATATATTATCTTGTTATGTATGTGGATGACATGCTTGTTGCAGGGTCTAATGTGCAGGATATAAATGTGCTCAAAAGAAAACTAGCGAAATCATTTGCGATGAAGGATTTGCGTGCTGCAAATCAAATCGTTGGTATGAGAATAACAAGAGACAGGAAAAATCGCAAATTGACATTGTCTCAAGGTGAGTACATAGAAAAGGTGTTGCAAAGGTTTAGATTGCAGAATGCAAAACCAGTCAGCACACCTTTGGAAAGCCATTTCAAACTAAGCAAGCATATGTTTCTAGAGACATAGCAAGAGATAGATTACATGTCCGAGATTCCCTATTCATCAGCAGTTGGGAGCTTGATGTATGCCATGGTGTGCACAAGACCAAATATTGCACATGCAGTGGGAGTTGTGAGCAGGTATATGAACAATCCAGGTATAGAGCATTGGAAAGCAGTAAAGTGGATTCTCAGGTATTTGAGAGGTACCACTTCTCATGCATTATGTTTTGGAGTTTTAGACACTGTTCTACAGGGATATGTTGATGCAGATATGGCTGGCGATAAAGACAGCAGGAGGAGTACCATAGGGTATGTTTTCACTGTAGGTGGAATAGTAGTAAGTTGGATTTCAAAACTGCAACAGGTTGTTGCACTTTCAACAACGGAAGCAGCGTATGTTGCTGCTACAGAGGCTAGTAAGGAGATGATTTGGTTGCAGAGGTTCATGGAAGAATTGGGTAAGAAAAAGGAGAATAGTAGGTTGTACAGTGACAACTAGAGTGGCATTCATCTTGCAAAGAACTCAGTATTTCATTCAAGGACTAAACATATAGAACTCAAGTACCACTTCATAAGATCTGTTATAGATGAAGAAGTGTTAAAACTAGAAAAGATTCACACTAGCCAGAATCCTGCAGACATGTTGAAAAAGGGAGTAACCAGAGAGAAACTGAGTTCTTGCTCAGTTTATATTGGCCTTAAAGCATGAAGGTGAAAAGAATAAATTTTCCAAGTCCAAGGTCCAGCAAGTGCAACAGCGGTAGAGTTGCTGTGATTAGTCACCATGAAGGCACATGAAAAAAAAATTTAATCGAGTGGTTTGCATGTAAATGGGCATATGGCTGTAAGACCTGGTAAGGCATGCATACCCCTCGTAACTCACCGGTAAAGTTGGGAGATAGACATAGGTGATAGGGGGTGTATGTAAGATTCTTCGGTAAATAGTTGAGGGGAGTTGGTGATTACTCCAAGTCAAGCTTAGAGGGGGGATTGTTAGGGTTAACCTTGACTTGAGATCGATTCAAAGGTGGTTAGGTCTAGCACATGGTTTGGGAACATGGTTTGTTGTATCCCATGGTATTGTCCCATGGTATTGCATGTCCTAACCTTGACTTCAGATTGAGTCAAAGGTGGTCAGGTCTAGCACATGGTTTGGGCACATGGTTTGTTGTAGCCCATGGTATTGTCCCATGGTATTGCATGTGATTAAGCCTTTATAAGGCTTGAGGAGGCTCTATTGTAAATTGTACTGGATGTGGAAATTATATTGAACTAGATGAGAGACTGTGAGAGCGTGAAGAGGAAATGCAACGGTTTTGCTGTAGGGTGTATCCCTTCATCTTTCTGGACTGCAATAAAAGGACTGGAAAATTTCTTTGTGGATGTAGCCCATCATTTGGGTGAACCACGTTATATCTGTGTCTCTCAGATACCATGGTATTGCATGTGTTAACCTTGACTTGAGATCGAGTCAAAGGTGGTTAGGTCTAGCACATGGTTTGGGCACATGGTTTGTTGTAGCTCAAGGTATTGTCCCATGGTATTGCATGTGCTAACCTTGAATTGAGATCGAGTCAAAGGTGGTTAGGTCTATCACATTGTTTGGGCACATGGTTTGTTGTAGCCCATGGTATTGTCCCATGGTATTGCATGTGATTAAGCCTTTATAAGGCTTGAGGAGGATCCATTGTAAACGTACTGGATATGTGTACTATATTGTACTGGATGTGGGCATTGTATTGTACTGGAAGAGAGACTGTGAGAGCTTTAAGAGGACGTGCAACGGTTTTGCTGCAGGGTGTATCCCTTCATCTTTATGGACTGCAATAAAAGGACTGGCAAATTTCTTTGTGGACGTAGCCCATCGTTTGGGTGAACCACGTTATAGCTGTGTCTCTCTATACTATTTTAATTTGTTTTGGATCTTGTTTATTGATTTAGCTATATATCTGTTATTGCTCTCCAGTCCTATTTTTCTAACAATTGGTATCAGAGCCAAAAGGTCTATTTGGTTTGTAAACTCGCAGGAAAGAAGGGTTCCTAGTTCGAGTGGGAGCAATGGTGGAAGAAGTAAAGTTTAGGGTTAAGAAATTTAACAGCCAAAACTATCAGTTATGGAAGATGCAAATGGGGGACTATCTGTACCAAAAAGATCTGTACCTGTCGTTGGGCAGAAAATCCAAATAGCCAGCAGCTATGAAGGATGAAGAATGGGAGGTTCTTGATAGAAAGACACTATGAACAATACGGCTGTGCCTGGCTTGGTCGGTGGCCTTCAATATTTCGAAAGAGATAACAACAGAGGGTGTGATGAGCACATTGAGTAAGCTCTACGAAAAACCCTCGGCTTCTAACAAGGTATTTTTAATGAAGCGTTTATTTAACATGAAGATGTCAGAATGTAGATCTGTTGTTGACCATTTAAATGAGTTTAATACACTTATGAGTCAGTCAAGTTCTCTAAAAGTGAACTTTGATGATGAGGTTAGGGCTCTTCTAATCTTGTGCTCATTGCTAGAAAGCTGTAATAGCTTGTTCATGGCTGTAAGTAACTCTGTCCCTAGTTCAAGCACTCTTAAGTTTGATGATGTTGTTAGTGTTATTATTAGCAAGGAAATGTGAAGGAAAACCATAGGTGAGACATCAGGTAATGCGTTGACCATGGAGAGCAAAGGGAGACAAAAAGAGAGAGGAAGGAGCCTAGGAAATCGTGGCAAGTCTAAAAAGGGAAGATCCAAGTCTAGATTCGGAAAAATAGAATGTTGGAGCTACAGTAAGAAAGGACATCTGAAGAAAGACTACAGAGCACCAAAGAAGAAAGGTGAGAGGCAACAAGAGACTACTTAGGAGGCTAATGTAGCAGGTGATGTGTTACAATATGCTTTGATTCTTGCATTAGATAATACTAGTGATTATTGGGTAGTAGATTCAAGGGCTTCATGTCATGCTACACCCTATAGGAAATTCTTTTATGATTATGTTCAAGGTGATTTTGGACATGTGTTATTGGGGGATGATGATCCATGTAAAATTGTTGGAAAGGGTAAGGTACAGATCAAAGTAAATAATGGAAATGACTGGTTGCTAAAGGATGTAAGGCACACCCCTGATATGAAAAGAAATATGATCTCAATAGGGCAGCTGGGAGATGATGGCTGTTTGTCTACGTTTGGAGAAACATGGTGGAAGGTTACTAAAGGATCAATGGTAATTACAAAAGAAGATAAGATAGGCACGTTATATTTATTTCCTCATAACACTGATTATTCTTTTTCTGTAGCTTCCACAGAAACGGGTGCAGCGTTGTGGCATCATAGGCTTGGCCACATGAGTGAGAAGGGGATGCATATTCTCCACTCAAGAAAACTGCTTCCAGATCTAAAGCAGGTAAGTTTGGAATTTTGTGAGAACTGTTTTTATGGAAAACAGAAGAGAGTTAGATTTCTCAAGGTTGGGAAACAAAAGAAGAGAGAAAAGTTAGAGCTTGTCCATACAGATGTATGGGGACTAGCTCAGGTACAATCTCTTGGTGGCTCTCGTTATTATGTTACTTTTATTGATGACGCAACTAGAGAAACTTGGGTTTATTGCATTAGACAAAAATATGATGTGTTTGATACTTTTAAGAAGTGGAAATATTTGGCTGAGAATGAGACAGGAAAAAGGTTGAAATGTCTCAGATCTGATAATAGAGGTGAGTACTGCAGCAAGGGGTTTGACAGTTACTGTTCACACAATGGGATTCGCATAGAGAAGACAGTCCCTGGAACACCCCAAGAAAATGGCGTGTCAGAAAGGATGAACAGAATGATCATTGAGTGTGCAAGGTGTATGAGATTGCATGCAGGGTTGAGCTTACATTTTTGGGCTGATGCTGTAAACACTGTTGTTTATTTAATAAACAGAGGGCCTTCAAGCGCTTTGGATTGTGGAATTCCAGAGGAGGCATGGATAGGTAAACATGTAAAATACTTATTTCTGAGAACTTTTGGTTGTGAAGCATTTGTCCATATTGATAAAGATGATAGAACAAAGCTTGAGGCTAAATCCAAGAAATGTACTTTTATTGGATACGGGGTTGATGATTTTGGTTATTGCTTATGGGATCTTAAAAATCACAAAATCATTAGAAGTAGAGATGTAGTATTCAATAAAAAGGTCATGTACAAAGATCAGTTGAAGGAAAAGAAAGAAGAAAAGGAAAACACAGAGTACATTGTGCTTGATGAAATCAAATTAAATGAAGTTCCAAGAGGACCAGAAAATCAAGAGTAGTAGTAGGTACCTGAAAATCCTGCAACTGTAAGAAGGTCTACCAGGTTAAGTAGACCCCCTGAACGATTCTCTCCTTCACTGTATTATTTATTGATGACTTATTCTGGTGAGCCATAATTTTTTGAAGAAGCAATGCAAGTAGAAACTAGAAAGAAATGGGAGCAAGGCGTGGATGAGGAGATGGACTCATTGGTAAGAAACCAGACTTGGGATCTGGTTAAGTTTCCTGGAGGAAAAAGGGTATTGCAGAATAAATGGGTTTACAGGTTGAAGGAAGAAGATGGAGGAAAGAAGCGGTACAAGGCTAGACTTGTTGTAAAGGGGTTTGAACAAAAGAAAGGTATAGACTTTGATGAAATATTTTCTCTTGTTGTTAAAATGACTTCAATTAGAACTATTTTAAGTCTAGTGGCAGTAGAAGATTTGCATATTGAACAATTAGATGTACAAACAGCCTTTCTCCATGGGGATTTGGAGGAAGAGATTTATATGCAGCAGCCACAAGGGTATGAGGTCAAAGGGAAGGAGAATTTGGTTTGCAGGTTGAAGAAGAGCTTGTATGGCCTAAAGCAAGCTCCAAGGAAACGATATTTAAAATATGATAAGTTTATGATAGAACAAGGTTATGATAGATGTCAATCTGACCACTGTTTTTATTTCAAGAGGCTAGATAATGGAAGATATATTCTCTTGTTATTGTATGTGAATGACATGCTTGTTGCAAGGTCTAACATGCAGGATATAAATGTGCTCAAAAGAAAACTAGCTAAATCATTTTTGATGAAGGATTTGGGTGCTGCAAAGCAAATCCTTGGTATGATAATAACAAGAGACAGGAAAAATCGCAAATTGATATTCTCTCAAGGTGAGTACATAGAAAAGGTGTTGCAGAGGATTAGAATGCAGAATGCAAAACCAGTCAGTAGACCTTTCACAAGCCATTTCAAACTAAGCAAGCATATGTGCCCAGAGACACAGGAAGACATAGATTACATGTCCAATATTCCCTATTCATCAGCAGTTGGGAGCTTGATGTATGCCACGGTGTTCATAAGACCAGATATTGCACATGCAGTGGGACTTGTGAGCAGGTATATGAATAATCCAGGTATTTGAGAGGTACCACTTCTCATGCATTATGTTTTGGAGGTTCAGACATTGTTCTACAGAGATATGTTGATGCAAATATGGCCAGTGATAAAGATAGCAGGAGGAGCACCACAGGGAATGTGTTCACTATAGGAGGAACAACAGTAAGTTGGATTTCAAAACTGCAAGAGGTTTTTGCACTTTTAACAATAGAAGCAGAGTATGTTGTTGCTACAGAGGCTAGTAAAGAGATGATTTGGTTGCAGAGGTTCATGGAAGAATTAGGTAAGAAACAGGAGAATAGTAGGTTGTACAGAGACAGCCAGAGTGCCATTCATCTTGCAAAGAACTCGATCTTTCATTCAAGGACTAAACATATAGAACTCAAGTACCACTTCATAAGATTTGTTCTAGATGAAGAATTTTTAAAACTGGAAAAGATTCACACTAGCCAGAATCCTGCAGATATGTTGACAAAGGGAGTAACCAGAGAGAAACTGAGTTCCTGCTCGGTTTCTGTTGGCCTTAAAGCATGAAGGTGAAAAGAAGAAATTTGCCAAGTCCAAGGTCCAGCAAGTGCAGCAGCGGTAGAGTTGTTGTGATTAGTCACCATGAAGGCACATAATAAAAATAAATAGGGGGGTGTATGTAAGATTCCATGGTGGTACAGATAGTCCTCCATTTGCATCTTCCATAACTGATAGTTTTGGCCGTAAAACTTATCGACCTTAAACTTTCCTTCTTCTGCCATTGCTCCCACTCGAACCAGGAACCCTTCTTTCCTGCAAGTTTACAAACCAAATAGACCTTTTGGCTCTGATAGAAATTGTTAGAAAAAAAGGACCACAGAGAAATAACAGATACACAGTTAAATCAATAAACAAGGTATTTTTTTGTGGGATACATCCACAAAAAAAAATTCAAGTCCTTTTATTGCAGTCCAGAATGATGAAGAGATACACCCTGCAGCAAAACCGCTGCACTTCCTCTTCACGCTCTCAAAGTATCTCTTCCAGTACAATACAATGCCCACATCCAGTACAATTACAATGGAGCCTCCTCAAGCCTTATAAAGGCTTAATTACATGCAATAGCATGGGACAATACCATGGGATACAACAAACCATGTGCCCAGACCATGTGCTAGACCTAACCACCTTTGACTCTATCTCAAGTCAAGGTTAACACATGCAATACCATGGGAAAATACCATGGGATACAACAAACCATGTGCCCAAACCATGTGCTATACCTAACTACCTTTGACTCGATCTCAAGTCAAGGTTAACCCTAACAATCCCCCCTTTAAACTTGACTTGGAGTAATCACCAACCCCCCTCAAGTATTTACCGAGGAATCTTACATACACCCCCCTATCACCTAGGTCTATCTCCCAACTTTACCGGTGAGTTACCAGGGGTATGCATGCATTACCAGGTCTTACAGCCATATGCCCATTTACATGCAAACCGCTCCATTACATTTTTTTCATGTGACTTCATGGTGACTAATCACAGCAACTCTACCACTGCTGCACTTGCTGGACCTTGACTTGGAAAATTTCTTCTTTTCACCTTTAGGATTTAAGGCCAACAGAAACCGAGCAGGAACTCAGTTTCTCTCTGGTTACTCCCTTTGTCAACATGTCTGCAGGATTCTGGCTCATGTGAATCTTTTCCAGTTTTAACAGTTCTTCATCTAGAACAGATCTTATGAAGTGGTACTCGAGTTCTATATGTTTAGTCCTTGAATGAAAGACTGATTTTTTTGCAAGATGAATGGCACTCTCGATGTCACTGTACAGCCTACTATTCTCCTCTTTCTTACCCAATTCTTCCATGAACCTCTGCAACCAAATCATCTCCTTACTAGCCTCTGTAGTAGCAACATACTCTGCTTCTGTTGTTGAAAGTGCAACAACCTATTGCAGTTTTGAAATCCAACTTACTGTTGTTCCACCTATAGTGAACACATACCCTGTGGTGCTCCTCCTGTTGTCTTTATCACCAGCCATATCTGCATCAAAATATCCCTGTAGAACAGTGTCTGAACCTCCAAAACATAATGCATGAGAAGTGGTACCTCTCAAATACCTGAGAATCCACTGTACTGCTTTCCAATGCTCTTTACATGGATTTTTCATATACCTGCTCACAACTCCCACTGCATGTGCAATATCTGGTCTTGTGCACACCATGGCATACATCAAGCTCCCAACTGCTGATGAATAGGGAATCTTGGACATGTAATCTATCACTTCCTGTGTCTCTGGACACATATGCTTGCTTAGTTTTAAATGGCTTGCCAAAGGTGTGCTGAATGGTTTTTCATTCTGCATTCTAAACCTCCGCAACACCTTTTCTATGTACTCACCTTGAGACAATGTCAATTTGCGATTTTTCCTGTCTCTTGTTATTCTCATACCAAGGATTTGCTTTGCAGCACCCAAATCCTTCATCGCAAATGATTTAGCTAGTTTTCTTTTGAGCACATTTATATCCTGCATGTTAGACCCTGCAACAAGCATGTCATCCACATACAATAACAAAATAATATATCTTCCATTATCTAGCCTCTTGAAATAAACATAGTGGTCAGAATGACATCTATCATAACCTTGTTCTGTCATAAACTTATCAAATTTTAAATACCACTGCCTTGGAGCTTTATTCAGACCATACAAGCTCTTCTTCAACCTGCAAACCAAATTCTCCTTCCCTTGGACCTCATACCCTTGTGGTTGCTGCATATAAATATCTTCCTCCAAATCCCCATGGAGAAAAGCCGTTTTTACATCTAATTGTTCAAGATGCAAATCTTCTACCGCCACTAGACTTAAAATAGTTCTAATTGAAGTCATTTTAACAACAGGAGAAAATATTTCATCAAAGTCTATACCTTTCTTTTGTTCAAATCCCTTTACAACAAGTCTAGCCTTGTATCGCTTCTTTCCTCCATCTTCTTCCTTCAACCTATAAACCCATTTATTCTGCAGTACCATTTTTTTGGTTTCTTACCAATGAGTCCATCTCCTCATCCATGCCTTGCTCCCACTTCTTTCTAGTTTCTACTGGCATTGCTTCTTCAGAACATTCTGGCTCACCAGAATCAGTCATCAATAAATAATACAGTGAAGGAGAGAATCATTCAGGGGGTCTACTTAAGCTGGTAGACCTTCTTATAGTTGCAAGAGTTTCAAGTACCTGCTGCTACTCTTGGAACTTCATTTTCTTTGATTTCATCAAGCACTGTGTACTCTGTGTTTTCCTTTTATTATTTCTTTCCCTGCAACTGACCTTTGTACATGACCTTTTCATTGAATACTAAATCTCTACTCCTAATGATTTTGCAATTTTTAAGATCCCATAAGTGATAACCAAAATCATCAACCCCGTATCCAATAAAGGTACATTTCTTGGATTTAGCCTCAAGATTTGTTCTATCATCTTTATCAATAGGGACAAATGCTTCACAACCAAAATTTCTCAGAAATGAGTATTTTGCCTCTTTACCTGTCCATGGCTCCTCTAGAATTCCACCATCCAAAGCACTTGAAGGCCCTCTGTTTATTAAATAAACAGCAGTGTTTACAACATCATCCCAAAATTGTAAGGGAAACCCTGCATGCAATCTCATACACCTTGCACGCTCCATGATCATTCTGGTCATCCTTTCTGACATGCCATTTTCTTGGGGTGTTCCAGGGACTGTCTTCTCTCTGGGAATCCCATTGTGTGAACAGTAACTATCAAACTCCTTGCTGCAATACTCGACTCCATTATCAGATCTGAGACATTTCAACCTTTTTCCTATCTTATTCTCAACCAAATATTTCCACCTCTTAAAAGTATCAAACACATCATCTTTCTGTCTAATGCAATAAACCCAAGTTTTTCTAGTTGCATCATCAATAAAAGTAACATAATAACGAGATCCACCAAGAGATTGTACCTGAGCTGGTCCCCATACATCTGTATGGACAAGCTCTAACTTTTCTCTCTTCTTTTGTTTCCCAACCCTAAGAAATCTAACTCTCTTCTGTTTCCCATAAACACAAGTCTCACAAAATTCCAAACTTACCTGCTTTAGATCTGGAAGCAGTTTCCTTGAGTGGAAAATCTGCATCCCCTTCTCACTCATGTGGCCAAGCCTATGATGCCACAACGCTGCACCTATTTCTGTGGAAGCTACATAAATAGAATAATCAGTGTTATGAGGACATAAATATAACGTACCTATCCTATCTCCTTTTGCAATTACCATTGATCATTTAGTAACCTTCCACCACGTTTCTCCAAATGTAGGCAAACATCCGCCATCTCCCAACTGCCCTGTTGAGATAAGATTTCTTTTCATAGCAGGAATGTGCCTTACATCCTTTAGCAACCAGTATTTTCCATTATTTAGTTTGATCCGTACCTTACCCTTTCCAACAATTTTACATGGTTCATCATCCCCCAATAACACATGCCCAAAATCACCTTGAACATAATCATAAAAGAATTTCCTATGGGGTGTAGCATGACACGAAGCCCCTGAATCTACTACCCAGTAATCACTAGTATTATCTAATGCAAGAATCAAAGCATCTTGTAACACATCACCTGCTACATTAGCTTCATGGGTAGTCTCTTGCTGCCTCTCACCTTTCTTCTTTGGTGCTCTACAGTCTTTCTTTAGATGTCCTTTCTTACCACAGTTTCAACATTCTATTTTTCCAAATCTGGACATGGATCTTCCCTTTTTAGACTTGCTGCGATTTCCTGGGCTCCTTCCTCTCTATTTTTGTCTCCCTCTTATCTCCATGGTCAACGCATTACCTGATGTCTCACATGTTCTTTTCCTTCACATTTCCTCGCTAAGAATAACACTAACAACATCATCAAACTTAAGAGTGCTTGAACTAGGGATAGAGTTACTTACAGCCATGACCAAGCTATTCCAGTTTTCTGGCAATGAGCACAATATTAGAAGAGCCCTAACCTCATCATCAAAGTTCACTTTTACAGAACTTAACTGACTGGTAAGTGTATTAAACTCATTTAAATGGTCGGCAACAGATCCACTTTGTGACATCTTCATATTAAATAAACGCTTCATTAAAAATACCTTGTTAGAAGCCGAGGGTTTTTCGTAGAGCTTACTTAATGTGCTCATCGCACCCTCTGTTGTTATTTCTTTCAAAATATTGAAGGCCACCGACGAATCTAGGCATAGCCGTATTGTTCCTAGTGCCTTTCTGTCAAGAACCTCCCATTCTTCATCCTTCATAGTCGCTAGTTGTTTTTCTTTTCCACCCAACGACAGGTATAGATTGTCCTCCATTTGCATCTTCCATAACTGATAGTTTTGGCTGTTAAATTTCTCGACCCTAAACTTTCCTTCTTCCACCATTGCTCCCACTCGAACCAGGAACCCTTCTTTCCTGCGAATTTTCAAACCAAATAGACCTTTTGGCTCACCCAAATAGAAAAAATAGGACCTATGTCTATTTGGTTTGTATGTCTAGCACATGGTTTGGGCACATGGGAGATGGCGGCTGTTTGTCTATCTTTCTAAGATAGGGATTTGTTGGTAGAGAAGCAGTTGAACACCAAAGGGAGCATGAATTCTAGATTGGAATTCTTCAAGCCCAAAGGAAAAAACAAAGAAATAAATGATTTAAATTGAGATGAGCTACGTGTACTCAAACTTCCCATCATGTGAAGATCACATGGGCTACACCAATTATAATAAATGATACTTATGTCGGTAGTATCAAGTCAAAGATATATATTTCTAACTAGTAAATTCCTTCTACATAATATAAATACAGTGGGTGAGATTATCACTCCGGCCAACACTACCTCTTAATATCAACCATAAGCTATGGTGGGAGAAATTACTTGTAATATCCTAAATTCTTACCTAACACTTATGGGCATAAGCCCCATTAATTATGATGCTACTTTGATGTTTTATTTGGGTATATTGGGTCTAGAACCCCATTGGATATGAACATGATGATTTTTTTGATATATTGGGCTTAATCCAATTACATATGTTTTATGTTTGATTTTATGTGTTGGGCATGTACCCTGAAGCACATGATTACTTAGATGTTTTGTGTTGAGCGAGGAGCTCTGGAACACATGAGTATTTAAATGTTTGTGTTGAGCGAGAAGCTCTGGAGCACATGAGTGGTAATGTTTGTGTTGAGCAAGAAGCTCTAGAACACATGAGTATGAAAACCTTTGTGTTGAGCATGAAGCTCTGAAGCACATGAAAAGATAAATTGTAAGTGTTTGGCATAAGCCCTAGAGCCTTCCAAGTAGATGTTGAGCATAAGCTCTCCAACATCGAATCCTTGGTCATTGCATCCCTAGGTGTATCCTACAAATACATCCTATCATTAGTGTTGAGTGAGGAGCCCTAGAATTGCACTAATTTTGTAACTCCATGTTCTTAGCATTGAGAATGGGCTCTGGATAAGCACTAGGAGTTACAGAAAATAATTAATTATATAGAGGGAAAATGACTCCAGTAAAATTTTGATCTCATCTTACTTATTTATAAGTGATTAAATGAAATCTCAAATTTCTCTATCTCATGAAGTACTAAAGAACTACCATGTTATAAGAGGGAATCCAACAAGCAATGATGTTTAGAGTTTCCTATCCTAGTAGACCTAACCACCTACCTAACGAACTTAATGAAGAAAGTGTAATAAGTTTAGGGATCATGCTATATGATCCCTAAAGACAAATGTTAACAAATAATATATATATATATGGTATGTATAAAGAGTAAGGACATTAATAATATTTATTTTATAAGAAAGAAAGAAATGCTCCATCTATTATTACTATTACTAAAGGATAATTAAATAAAATAATACCTATAAAAATTCCTAAGTTAAATATTAAAAGTTCCTAAATTAAATAAAAAGGTTAAATCAAGAAATCAAATGATTCTTGATTTAACTTCCCCTTTGACTGAAAAATATGCCTATAAAGTTCCAAGCCAAGGAGAGTCTTGGGGATCTCTTCTATCTTTTGGGATTCATTATTCTACCTGATTATTCTCAAGAGAGTTCTTGGAGAACATTTTTCTAAGAGGAAAAAAAAGCAGAACTGGTTTAGACCTGATATCCCAGTTAGGGAAGCCTTACCTTAGAAGCTCTAAGCTACTTGCATGTTGGAACGAGCTCGGGGGGGATCCAGACTAAAACCAGGAACGGTTCTCATTCATGGTTGGGTGGAATGTGGTAGTTCCCAAGTGATTCGATTATCTATAGAGAGGTGAGATCTGTGTGTGAATTTGTTAATGCTGGATAATTGAGTGTGCAGGTTTCCAGTCATTGGAATAGATTCACCTTGCACGTATTAGGTTCTTGATTTTTCCTATCTCATTATGGAGTAAATTTGTTGTTAGAATATTTAAGGGATTATGTTTTACCTCTAACCCTATGCGTGTAATTATTTCTTATTTAGAATATGTAAGGGTTTACATTTTATTTATAAACCTTATGTGTGTTGATAATGTTTAAGGCGTTATGTTTTATTTCTAAAAACTATGTCTGCAAGTTATTTCCTATCTAATAATTATTTAGGGCTTTATTCTTCCAAACTTATTTCTACATTCTATTTCCTAGCGTAAACTTTTTTTTCCTAAGACCTATAACTACTCTAAACAAATTCTTTATGTGTATTTATCTATGGATTCTACTGACATATTTCATATTTCATCCATACCTATAATTATAAGTAACAAGACTAATTAGTATAAGCTATAAACATAGCATAATTAAAAAACACATTAAATTAAAAGTATAGTAAGATAGAACCTAAGAAACAAATCATTCTCCATTATTTAATATAACATAACAAATCATTCTCCTATCAGTGCCTCTAAGGGCTTACATAAAAAATTCAAAACAAAATTATGATCCATGCATCTCAGATAGGCTTACAATGTGTTAAATTTTTTATTTTCACTTTCTTTGTTGCAATTTGTTGATGCAGCTTCTTTGTGCATTTTCTTGTCCAATTTTTGAAGATTTGAACAATTTTCTTCTTCTTTTTTTCTTCAAGTGGTTGGTCCTTCTTGGATGTGCCAAACTCAAGTTCTTCAGCATTGTTGTTTTTGTTATGCAAAGCTAGGATGTTTAGATGTTCTTCAATATTTCTAGCAATGAGATTCATCCATGTTTGTTGACCTTCATCCAAATTTGCATGGCCTTGTTCATTATATTGATGCCACATTAAATGACATTAGTATCTTATCTCTTCCCGGATACATTGAATAAAAATTTTGTCAACAGATTCATCATATTTGTTTTCTATTTCTAGACACTCTATGTAGTCTTCATTATACTTCGTCTTTGCTAGCCATTCTTTAATAAATTTCAAGTCTTCATCAAAATATGTTGGCATTGCTATTTGATTCTCTTTTTATTTTTCTTTAGCTATTGCAAGAGGATTATTGTTCTCAATACCTTCACACTCACAAACAATAGAAATGTAATGAATATCTCTTGCTTTGGAATTATTTGTAGCTAACTCTTCTTGGCCTTTTTTTACTTCAATAGTTTTGACTATCATTGTTGGATCCTTTTCATATTTTACAACAACTTCGATTTCATTTGTGTCAAAGGAAAAATATTACTTCATCATCCACAACTGTGTGGGGTTCATAAGTTTTCTCAATAGCTTCTATGGATGAAGTTTTTACTGTTGTGCTAGCAATTTCATCTTCATAATCATCCACAAGTGCCTCTACACTATTGGTTTATCTTCTTCTACTCCTTGAACCGATCCATGCGACATAGCTTGATGTTTTCTAATGTCACATCCCTTTTCATCAAATTCATGTTTTAAATTTTTCAATGCTTCGTTGTTTTAGTTGTTGCTACTTTCAAAAAAATATTTTCATCCAAGGTGTATTGAATAAAATAAAATAGATCTAGGGGATGTACATATTCATTTTGAACTAAATACCATAAATGCTCTCCTCTAAAAAAACTTCACATTTTGATAGCCCAAAGTTCATAATTTTTAAGTGAAAAATGTGAGATTACTAGAATAGCTTTGTTGCTCAAGTTAGCATGGTTCTTTTCTTCAATGAAATTAATACGTTCCTTTTCAATAGAAACTTCTTGATATCTCTATGGAAAATAAGCTTCCTTTTCTATATTTCTTCTTTCAGTTGTTTTTCCTTTCTTATATTATTTCTTTTCAGTTGTTTGAGTCTTCTTTTGTGGCCCATAACAAAATTATTTGTCCTTTGATGTAGTTATATTTCCACCTTTACAAACCTGACCTCACCGTCAGATAACGGCAAGAGACAGGTTTTTCTTATGGGTTACAACCCCAAATCACTTCCCATATGCCAGACCATTCATGGCTCACCCATTGCACATGGGGGTTACTAGCTGGGGTTGAGACAAAGGCGAGGCTATTGTGGCCTTTTTCAGAATGGTTCTCCAACACCAATAGGCCATTCAACAACAATGTCAAGAAGATAAAAACTATGCTCTTTCCTTAGTTTAATGATATATATTTTAAAACAAGCATTTTCTCCCTTCTAAATAGATTCCCATTCTTAAAGGAAGAACAAAACTATTTTAATTTTTTCCTTTTAATGGTAGGCTCCTTTTTTCAAAACACAAGCATTAAAAAAAATTGTCTCTCACTTTTGAACTTTAAATATTTCACAAATATCTAGGTTAATAGAAACTTACCTTATGATTGGGATTGATTTTTAATCACTCATGCTAATGAAATTGTATTCCTTTAGATCAAATGGAGTACTATATTATTTGTGAGTTCTCAAAATTCACAAACCTCTAGCGAGTTGCTCTTCAACAATGCTCATTCTTTTCAATGTAAGTGGATTTTCATCATGACCTCATGACTTGTATTTTCTTCTTGATATCTATTAAGGAATCAAACACAGGCAAAGCTTCTGATTATCGTAGGGTCACAGTATATGTGTGTGTGTAAATATATATATACAAATTTAGATCCAAACTGTAATATCCCGAATTTTGGACCTAACACTTATAAGCATGTGCCTATTGATTATGATGATTATCTTTATGTTTTATTTTATATTGGGTCGAAGACCCCACTACATATGAACATGACGATTTTTTTTATATATTGGGAATAATCCAATTATTGATGATATATATATATGTGTGTGTGTGTGTGTGTGTGTGTGTGTGTGTGTGTGTGTGTGTGCTTGTTTGTATCGTGGACCCTGAAAAACATGATTGATGAGATGTTTTTTGTTAAGCAGGAAGCCCTAGAGCACATGAGCAATTGTTTATCCATGTTTATTAAGGAGATCTGGAGCACATGAATGATTGATGATTTGTGTTGAGCGAGGAGCTTTGGGGCACATGAGTGACTGATGATTTGTGTTGAGCAAGACGCTCTGGAGCACATGAGTACTTAACTTTGTGTTGAGCAAGAAGCTCTAGAACACATGAAAAGATAATTGTAAGTGTTGGGCCTAAGCCCTAGAGCCTTCCATGTTGATTTTCAGCATAAGATCTAGAGCATCGAATCCTTGTCCATTGTATCCCTAGGTGTATCGTACAAGTACATCCTATAATTTAGTGTTGAGTAAGAGATCTAGAATTCCACTCATTTTGTAACTCCCTGTTACAGGAATTGAGAATGGGCTCTGGTAAGCACTAGGGATTACTGAAAAAAATTAATAATTCTCATGTGAAAACGACTCGAGAAAAATATTGATCTCATGATACCTATTTTTAAGTGTTTAAATGAAAGTTTGAATTTGTGTATTCTCATCAAGTACTAAAGAACTACCACGTTATACGAGGGAATCCAACATGCAAGGATGTTTAGAGTTTCCTAGCCTAGTAGACCTAAACCATCTACCTAATTGAACTTAATGAAGAAGTGTCATTAAGTCTAGGGATCATGGTATATAATGCCCAAAGACAAATGTTAACAAGTGTTAGAATATTATGTACTTTATACATGGTATGTATAAAGAATTAAATATGTTAATAAATAAATAAATAAAAGAAGAGAAGATCAATCAATTGTTATTTATTATTAAAGGACTAATAAATAGTATAATACCTATGAAAGCCCCACTAAGAACTAGTTAAAAGTTCCTAAGTTAAAGTATTAAAAATTACCCAAGTAATTAAAAAGGGTTAAATCAAGAAATCAAGGATTTATTGATTTAACTACCCCTTTGAATGAAAAGTCCGTCTATAAAGACTCAAGCCAAGGAAAGGCTTGGGGTTCTGATTATTATCTTTGGAGAATGATTATTCTTCCTATTTTTTTCTCTGAAGGGATTTATTGGAGAACATTTCCTACAAGGAAAAGGAGAATTCATTCAAAATTGAATACCAATTAGGAAACCCTACCTTAGGAGCTATAAGCTACTTGCATGTTGGAATCCATCTTGGACGGATCCGGATTAAACAAGGAATGGTTTCGGGTCATGGTTGGGTGGAACGTGGTAGTTCCCAAGTGTTTTGGTCATAAAAAACAAAGGTCATATCTTCATTGAATTGTTAATGTTGGTTGTTTGAGTGTGTCGGTTCAGCTATTAAAAGAGCTTCAAGTACAGGTATGAATCCCTAGACTCCCTATTTCCTTTCTATATTACATCTTGGATATGCTAAGTAAATGGTTATAATGCATTTCCTATCCCTATGTGCTTTATTTTTCTAGTTAAAATCTAATCTCGTTAAAATATACTAGGGTTTGCATTTTTAAATTTTAACCTTAGGCTACGAATTACATCTTATGTTGTATTTACCAGGGTTTGCATATCTAAGTTTGTTTTTGTATTATTTAAATACTTAGATTTTGTTTACTGTAAACTAGGTTTTTGTTTCAA
>LPNX010743579.1:24602-71162 GCA_001517045.1 Pseudotsuga menziesii | reverse complement strand
TATATATATATATATAAACTGTTATATAAATAGTTTTACAAGCTAATTTACTAAATACATTAAATATAAACTAAAGTTCGAATTGAATGTTCTACACTAAATCAAAGATAAATAAACCATTAAGGACCTTCCAAGGTCTACATAAATATATACTTGCCACTATTATAGCATTCCATTAAATAACCGTCATCATAAATAAATGAACAGAGTAAGAATCATGACTGTCAATTTGGTCCAAGATCAATCCTCATGTTCCACTTTAAAACCACGGTGCAAATAATTTAAAAATAACCTCATATTAAACAAGTGAACATAGTAAGTATTGTGACCTTACATTTGGTCCAATATCAAATCTTTTTTCATATATAGATAAAATCCATAGTCCTAACTAAACCATATCATAATCGCTTTATATAAACCATTTAAAAAGTTCCATCTAACTAAATTGCATAGCCATCCCATAACATTAACCAAATAATAATTAAAACCTTTAATGCCAACAGGGGTCATGACATTGATCCCTATGGGTATTCAGACCCAAGTCAAAAGAAGTAATAACGACCACATTATAAATTAGATAAACAGAGTCAATTCACATAGTCATGCTAATGTCTCTTTAAGAAATTAAAAGCCACGAAATTACTTAAACCATTGAAGCTGTTCTTTATATAAAACCCTCATCTTATTATCTAAACTGTTCATCATTTTTACACAACAATGACCAGGGTTCAAATCTTGTAGATTGTTTACACTTTTTACACATGCCACACTATACTAATGTATGTGGGCTTCTTTATTAATAAGAAAATACATATGCTACAACGATTTCATAAGACCCTAACTATGACACCCAAGATATAGCATGACCTCGGCCAAATTTATTCCTATAAACAGTTTATTCAAAGAAAACCTACAACAACATTGGCCATCATGGGTTTTCACCCATGGCTTCTCCATAGTCCACATTTATACATAAGAAACGATAATAGTATATTAAAAAATACTCTAAGCTATCACATCCATCATGGAAGGGCTCATGCCATACACGTCATGGCCTCAATCCATGATTTGTCCACCCTCACAGCTAAGAAACAATTCCAAATATACAAAGATCCTTCGTGCAAGCAAATTCCTCTTACAAACCCTAGTTCTAATTAAATACAACAAATTAATAAAAAAACAGGAGGAAATCGTATGCATACAATATTGTAATAACAATGGAAAATTGCATAAAAATAGTATATATCTATTTACACTGTATTTTAAAAATTCTTTTTACATAGTCACCCTTAAAGGCCGAGAACAAAGCTTACATAGGCATGCCATGGGATATGGCACCATTGCAAGAAATGGTGCAGCCCATGGATTAAAAGCCCCAATCCAATTATGATTTTTCTTGAACAAGAATTAAAAACACAGAGCCTATGAGAACGGAAGTTTTCTTGACAGCCAAAACACCACACTATTAATTTAAAAACCCAAGTCTTATACACAGGTCCGAAGGAAAAAGGAGCTTTCGCAATACAAAGCCCAACCAAGCAACAAGTCGAATACAATTCTACCCATAGGGCCGAGAGGTGTCAAGCCTAAGCTTTTTAACAGGATTACCTCGCACCATAGGTTGTATCATTTCCCAAATGGGGAAGCTCATCGAGATATCCCGCTCTGCGCCAACCCAGGTACCTACAACCACAAACGACGAAGGATGATGAGCATAAATAGTTTAAACCACATAACAAGTTATCAAATGCTAAGAAGACAATGTGTTGCCATACCTTTGATGCCTGGAGGTCGCCTCCATTTCTCTTACGCAAAGCTAAGAATACACCCAAAACAACCAAGTGAAATGACAAGTCTATCATGAGCCAAGCCCTAAGCTTGGGGCTGCAACGAAAACCAAGGTGCATTAATGGCACCAGCTGGTAACCATTATCAATTAACAAACCTGCTGTTCCATAGTTTACATTTTTTACATTATCGTGGACTCCATTTCCCATGTAAATCTTAAACCCCATTAACATATGGTTCAACCATATTTTATATTCGCCACCCCCAAAACTTAACATAGGTCTTGTATTATTACAAAGTTTCGTTTAGTACATAGTCGAGACATGGTAAGCGCTAATCGAAAGTCATAGCCACAAGGGTTAATTAATACAAGTAACATGTAAACCATAAGGTTAAAGTTAATACTTTGTCTCTCCTTTGTCATAAGCATCAAGCTTAAGAACCATGGCATACGAAGTATGCCATGGTAAGATAATTCTCTATAATAAGATAAAGGTTTGCTGAGTAACCAAGCATATAAACTAGAAATAGAAAGAAGAGATATGTTAATACTTATAACTAAATAAGCATAAAGTATAAATACATAATGGAACTAAATGTATAACATAGATAATGTACCTAGGTTAAGATATTTAATGAAATAGGACCTACCTTGATCTGATTATGCAAGAAGCGTAATGACAAACAGTATGTATGTTAATAATCAATTTTTCAGCGTTGTTTAAAAAAAATCTATCTCTAAAAGTATAATCTGCATACAAGATGAAAGAGTTGCCTTATTTCAAAGAACTAAGAACGAGTCCCGTCACTCTGCCCACTTTGTTTCCACAAGCAAAGTTAAGTCAGGACTTAATAATTAACAAGTAAACATGTGCAGAAGGAACTAAGCATATAATCAAGTAACGACACATACATGAAAAATCTATAATCATAAGAATTAAGAAGTAAACAACATTACGACATCTCAATTAAAACACATCAATAAGTACAACTGAAAGAACAATGATAGAATGTAAGAACATCTTACAACAAAACGACATTAAAACTAGTGTACTTTATCTTCCTCCAGAGTAATAATGTTCCATTTAGGTATTTTTTACTAGCCTATAATTTTATTTTATTTTCAGTTTTTTGGGACATTAAAAGTGGTGCCAGAGCCTTGTTTCAATACTAGAAGACCTGTAAGTGCACCTAGCATTTAGTACCAGGAAAATAAAGTATGGTAATAGCCAACAAGGAAGGATGAATGCCCCCACCCCAAAAGGAGAGATGGTGGTGGAGTTGAATTCTAATATTTTGAAGACTATACACAGTCTTCAAGCAGAATTGCAAAGTCTCAAAGAAGACGGTCTAAAGAAAAGAAAATAATAGCAAGATATAAATGAAGCATTACTAAGAAATATGATGGGAGGAAGCCCGTAGGGTAAACCTACCCAATCCACAAAGAGTTCGAGAAGAGAACCTTAGCATAAATGGGATAGCATCCCAACATAAGGAGAAAGAGAGGAATGTACCCCTGAAGCACCGAAAGGATATCATTGCAGTCCTTCCAGTAATGACTCTCTTTCTCCTAGAAGAAAGAAACAAAAAAGCGATGACAATCTTCACGGGGAGTTTAGAAAAATAAGAGCCCTGACCTATGAAGGTGAAGTAAATACTAGGAGAAGGCTGAATAGTGGTTGATGGGAATGAGTAACTATTTTCAGGTTTAGAACTACTCAGTGATATGAAGGCTCTTCTTTCCATTTATAACTTGAATGGTAAGGAAGCAAGATGGTGGAGAGATTTAAAACACACCAAGAAAGATGAGCCAAGAGAAATACACTGGGATACCTTCCGAAAATGTTTCCAAGAAAAATATATGTCGAAAATATTCTTCGACAGGAAAGTGAAAGAGTTTCATGAACTACGCATGGGATCCATGAATATGGACGCATGGGATCCATGACGATACATCAAAGAATAAAATGTAAAGATCTAGCAGTTCCTAGGATGTCTTCTTCCTAGTTTTCAGCATAGGATTAAATTCAACATGCCTAAGACCTTGGATACCACACTGCACAAATATAGGATCTATTATGACCATGGAAAACTAATGAAGGAGAACATGAACTGAAACTGAGACAAGTCTAAAAACTTCTCTGATAACTGCAAACCTGGTTCTAACCCACAACCATACAGAAAGCAGAATAACAGCTTTCAAGCGAACAATAACTTTAATAAATATGGTAGGAAGCCTTATGTACCAGCTGCTAATGTTAACAAGCCATTAACAAGTGCACCCAATGCTACCCCGCTACAGATCAAGTGCTGGAAATGCAACGAGCCTCATTATAGCCGATATTGTAAGAACAAGACATATGGGGTCTTGCACAACTTACAAGAACCACCAACTATTGAGGACATTGTTGGAACACCATAGATCTATGTAGCTTTGAACGGTCGACAAATAGATCATCAAGCTACAATGGTTGAGATAAAAGGTAAGATCTTGAACAATTCTATTTCAATACTTATTGATCTCAGTGCTTGCTGGAGCTATGTTTCACCTAAAATTATTGATGAATGCAAACTAGGAAAAGTAAAACATGATAAATCTTGGCTGGTTCAGTTAGCCAGAGGTACGAAACAGAAAGTTTTGGAAACTGTTAAAGAATGTGAGGTAAAACTAAATGGTTTTCCTATGAAAGTAAACATGAACATCCTACCTTTAGGATTGTACGATGTACTTATCAGCATGGACTGGATGGAATAGCACCATGTCATGCTCGAATGCTTACACAATTCTATCTTGTGTACTATAGCCAAGGGAACCAAGTGAAGGTTCAGGGAATTCCAAAGAAAGTTTAAATAAGGAAAATATCTCCCTTACAAGCAAAAATATGAGTTAGGAAGGGCTGTAAGTTGTTTGTAGTGAAAATCCGAGCATCGAATCTGACAGATAGCAACACATAGAATACTTCCTTATTCTTGAAGAATTCAAGGATGTGTGTAATATCCCTCTTGTACACCCCTAAATATAATATTAATTATGAAGGTATATTGTACTAGTTCCGGTGAGGATCTCAAGGCCAGGGCCCCACTAGAATAACCTTGTAATATAATAGGAGTCAATTTCCTAAGTGATAGACTTAGGGGACCTAGGACATTGACGCAACTTAATGACGATAGTTGAAAAAAAAAACCACCAAGGCGAAAGGAAAAGGATGAGTGAAACGTTAGGGAGTTGTATCAACTTTGAAAATGTACAAAAGGGGAGCAAGTCAAAGATCCTTGTTGCGGACTTAGGGTCCTTAATAGTAAGAGAACGCTCACCAACTCCAGACATGCTGAAATGGTATGTGCCAAACTACCATTTGCATACCCTTAACATCGTATTAAGCCATTAATGATAAATAATTTATTGTTGATAGCAGAAAGATGATATTAAATTGAAGGAAGATCCCTATATATATATATGAAATATTTGGTAAAGGAAACATAATTTATACATGAGTATGTTTAAACAATAGAGGATCGTGAGGGTGTATAATGAAAAGATGGAATCATAATACATTGGTTATTTGGGAAAAACATCAAATAAGTATTATAAACAATAAAGGAACCTTTTTCATGGCTTAGCTAATTAATCACGTAAGACAATTAATGAAATTTTTAAATTGTGATAGTCGAAAAACCCTAGGGTTATGATTCAATACCCTTACTTTTGTTCACACCAAGTGTTATTAAGAAATATTAATAGTTAGATCTATAAGATCACTAATGGTCTAGCACAGGGATGATTTTAAGGAACCATGCATATTTAAAAGTGTATAAGGGTTTGCGAATCTTACCAATTCTTAAAACGCCAACTATAAAATGTTGGCGATCGTTTTCAAAAAATATTTTAATTTCCAAGGATTTTATATTGTTTATATAATAATTAGGCGATTTTTAGGGTGAAAAAATTTCATCCCATCAAAATTGGGTGAAACATGGCTTCAAAAAATGCAAAAAAATGATTCTTTTTTGGAAAAAAAACATTCAAAAATAGCCCATTGGACTAAATTTCGCCCCTAAAATTATCCCTCGGACTCTAGCGATTTGTTGAAATGACCATCCTAAGTTTGCTACTTATTTATTTGAGCAAATAATGGTAACCCTATGACATTTATTACCTTTTACAAGGAAATAGATGGCTATTGTCTCCCTTGATATGGATATGTACTAAAAGGGAGATTAAGAGATGTTATTTGTTTTATACCACATGCACTGGGGAAGAGGGAAAGGAGAACAAAAATAGCATAAAAGGACTAGGAAAGAGGGTAAAAGGGGGGGAAGCGGCGTGAAGCTGTAGCATGTTGTACAGGATGGAAATCAAAGAAGACTAGGTGATTTTGATTGTTTAAGCTGTGCAATTTTGTTCTTGACTGTTGTTTTATATTTTGCTTATTAAAGTTGAGGAAGGTTGGGTGATTTCGCTTGATGACATCGGTTCCATGCTAATGTGATTTTTACTCCTAGGCTAGGTAGTTTCGATCCCATGCAAAACTGGTTTTATATCCGAGGCTGAGCGATTTCGTTTGATGAAATTGATCCCTTTCCGTGGGTTTTACCTTACTGATCTAAAGGGAAAATCACCCAATTCCAGTAAAAAGAGGACATATGTCCTTGTTGGCATCTTGCTTTTGGGCGTTGAAAGAACCTTTTCAGAATCTCATTCGGCCTAGTTGTTAAGCACTCCTTTGCTAGTTTTTCTTTGGTAAAATGATTGTTGTATTAAGATAAATCTGATTTTAATACTATAGATCGCTTCTGTGATTTTAGTAGTAACCAAATCTGGGTGTAGGCGCTGGTTAACCCCTGTGAATAAGGTGGTAACTTGATATATCTTACTAAGGATAAACTCTATGTTTTTAGGAGAAATACAGATCTGAAATGGGGTTAATATCCACAATTAAAGTCAGCGATTCTAATAGTAACAATTTCAAATGTATGAAGGTCAAAACTCATTTTGCGTTGTGAGAAGGGTTGCCACTTCGTTTTATGCTTGACCTCTAGGATAGGGGATGACCATGTTAATGTTGGCTCACGATGTCGTGACTAAACGTCTGCGCCTGCACATGCCCGTGATTTCCAAATGTTTTTGATGCTAGGTTTCGACTCATAAACAACGTGGTGGTTCAGATCTCTACAAGCGTTAATGCTATGCGCTCAAAAAACCCTTAGACGCCTGTAGTGTAATTCCTGCAATTTGCCATAATGCGATTGTGTTTTGAGCCTTTTATAAGAAAAGAAAAGCAGAGGAGGCGAGTCCCCACCCATTAGATAGAGTTGTTGAAACCCCTTTTTCTGAGGCAGCAAACTCAGCGCCAAATACCTTTGTGAACACCAAATGATGGTCTTGGCATACCATTTGTTGATGGCGTTTTTAATGTATTACATGCCATCTTACTATTAAGTAATGATTTACAGTTTAGAAATGGTTGGAACTTTTCTCCTGCAGATTCGGTTCTTTCCATGTTGAGTGCTGGGTGACTACTTATATAGTCGATCCTTGCATGCTTATTTTGTGATAAGAAGTGCCGAGGAAACTGTGAGGAAGGGTTTACCATTCTCATTTTATTGCATGTGCTCACAGTATCTATTCCACAACGTTAGTAAGTTTGCATCTTATGCTCGAAATATACCATTAGAATGTCACCTCCAACTGATAGAAGAGCCTTTTACCTCGAAGGAGGTTTGTTGTTTCATCAAATCCATAAGTCAAAAGTAAAATGCCTAGTTAGGAGAACTTTTTAAGAAAGACGCGCACCATTGCTTGGCATAGTCTCTCGTTAGTCTGGTAGTGGCTCCTACACCTGGAACCTTATCGTTCTCGCTCCTAGTTTGTATAGAGACAAGTTAATAAAGATCTGACCCTCAGATCAACATCTGGAGGGCGTCCTACGTGTTATCTGGAAGCCTGCATTCTTCTCCCCCTTGAACGCATTTGTTGCATGTATATAGGTACTTTTTTAAAATGGTGTACATAGGATATGGTGCATTACGTGAAAGGATAACCCTATTATATTATATATATATAATATTATAGTTGAAGAGTCAAAATGGATTAACTAATGGGTAAGCAATATTTTTAGTTCTTTCTTGAGCACTTTGATTTGGTTAATCCATAGTTTAAGAGTAAATCCTTGCTTTAAGGATATATAGTTCCTTTGAAGTTGTTCTCTGTAAGAGATGTAAGAGAAAGAAAAAATAAATTGCAGCAAGAAAGAAAAAATAAATTGCAGCAAAGGTGTCGCAGAATGTACTCTTATTTTTAGCTAATTAATAAAGAGAATAATAATTTGTGGGCGTTGCCCTCGAATGGGGTGAACAACATATACGGTTGTCTTTCCTATGTATTTTGTCTTTCCTATGTATTATATGTCATTTGTTATAAAGGTTTATTGTATGTGTAACCTTACCAAGTTTCATTTACTTAACATATCGGTTTACTTCCAAGATGGCAATGAAAGAATTTCAAGGGTATTCTCGTATGTCTATATTAGACTAAAATCCTTGTTGAATGGTTACTTTACTAGGCATGAATTATTGGCATGTTTTAGGCTATTTTCTATGCTTAAATGCCCAAAGGGCCATAGGATAAGTGCTTGAAATGTGTCATGGTGTTGATTCATAATCACCTATGTAATATATATATATAAGTTGATGTTTTATGGAGAACAAACATTAAACTATTATACTATAAGGTTGCTATCGGAATTTTGGAAAAGATTACACACACATATATCTATACTCGTAAAAGATAAACATAGAGATAATGATTAACTAAGGAGGGGTGTAACAACAATGACACCCCTAAGAACAATATTCAAGAGTAGATTTATCTATTGATAAGACTTTATGCTTGTCTTTAAGGTTTATACAGATAAAGTTTTAACAAAGTATGAATTTAAGAGTCTAAGTAGGGATTCCTTGAGAACTTTATGATAGATTGTGGTGTATCCTAACGCTATCATATCATGTCATGTGGACAACAATGGTAGTTAAAACACAAAAAAAATCCATCCAATTTCTCACAATTTTACTTTGAGGAGTTACAGGTATGCTACAAATGGTATCAGTGTCAATGTTGCAGCACTCGAGCCTTTTTGGGCTCACAACAACTGGTATGTCCTCATTATCCTTGATTTTAGAATGACATATATCTGATTCGATGAATTCTGTTGTGATAGGAAAATACTAAATCTTACATTTGACCATGTGTTTTATTATGACAAATGAATGTTTTAAGTTCTTGATATATTGGTCGAATGAATGAAATAGTATTTTTGTTCACCAAAACCATAATAGAAGCGAGCTCATAAATACCTGGGTTCTCCTCAACTAACAAAATATGGATTCTTAAAATTGAAATTCCTAATTTGCATACAAGGGCGATGGTCTATGATATAGAAGGTACTCACTCATAGACAGACTTGTGGCCATATTTAGCAGAAGCAAGGAGAGTCAATATTCTTGAATACAATGGGAGTTGACAACTTTGCACAAAGGGGGCCTAATGAAGGATAGGCAAGGTAACGAATTTTCTGGTTTCTTTTCATTCTGCAATAGGTACCTAATGTATATAACCCAAGGGCCTTTTTGCACGTTGATCTAATATGTTTCATTACATCAGCACATGGTTTGTAATAGAATGCAGAAGATGGATCATAGTTTGTAATAGAACCTAGAAGGTGGATCATAATTTGTAATAGAACGCAAAAGGTTGATAAAGTCAGTACATGCTTTGTAATAGAACGAAGAAGGTGGATCATAGTTTGTAATAGAACACAGAAGGTTGATAAAGTCTAGTGATGGTTTGTAATAGTATGTAGAAGGTTCGTAATGCCCCATAATTTATAAATATAAGATAATAAAAATTTAACTTTAGACCAAAATTCCCAATTGGAGAACAACAACTTTTTACAGTCATACAAGGAACTTAACCATTTTTAATAGAATGAATTGACTGAATGTATCTCAACACTATGTCAACTATGAATGTAAATGGATGAATACCTTTCCACTCCACTAGCCTCGTGATATTATGATAAAATGTTTCTTACTTTCCTTCCTTTTCATTTTCCCTTCCGTACATGGTTTCATAGTCTAATATTGGGGTAAAACCAAAACCAAAATTCCTTTCCTACCATTAAAACCTCCTAAAAAATCAAATTCAGAGAAGAAGGGTTTATATTATTCAATGAGAAGTAAAAATGGTGGAAAAACCATGACCAGTGCAAGTGTTGTATCATTTAGTATATAGCTTTCCAGCTGAGTATTGTGAATTCGGCCCATTTTGAAAAATGTAAACCTTAGGTCATCCAAAATGCACCTCATTTGTATCAGGATCTTATTAGAGGTACTCATTTAGACTCTTGAATATGTACTTGGTGCAACATATCTTCATTTGTTTAGTATTTGTATTCATTTATTTCAAAGGAAACCGATAAGGAATCTGAGAAGACTACACACAGAACAACTCCCCGGTAATGGCATGGTCATGAGGAAAGATCAAAGCAGTAAGACGGACAAGGTCTGAGCACTTAGCGCTCGGTCCAGTGGGGTTGAGGGCTACAACCCCAACCCCCCCCCCCCCCCATGCAAGAATGGCGGTGGCCACATGGAGGGACTGAATGCCGAAGGAAGGCAGCAGCTGCAAGGGAGATCGAGAAAAAGGGAAGGAGGGGAAAGGTGAGGGGAAGAGATCAGGCCTGGGGGGATTCGTCCTGAGGGCTTAGATGATCCTGATGATCTAGATCCAATCAGAATCAATCTGAGGCAAAATAGAGATGTGGAAGGAAAAGGTGTTAATTGGTAATTTTGTGGGGGTTTGGACCAAGGAGAAAGAGCTGGTTCAATGGATCTAGAGCACATGGAGTCCAAAGGGCCACTACGACCTGCAGTTGGGAGAAAAAGGATTTTTTACCATCACCTTCTTCAACCAGGAAGATCGCAATAGGATCTTGGACGGGGGGGCATATTTTTTCTTCTCAGCTGGGCTTTACCTTCGACCCTGAATATGAAGATCTGACAGTAGCCTCGATGTAGATCTGCTTGGCGGGTCTCCCCAGGGAGTACTAGGATATGGAAATACTATGTGATATTGGTAATTCAATTGAGGAATTTGTAAAATTTGCTGAGCAAACCATGCTCCAAGGGTATACTACATTTTCTCGAATCTATGTGTATATGGATCTTTCCAAGGACCTTCCTGAAGCGGTAAGATTGAACTGGGATGATGAAGAGTGGATCCAACAGATTGATTATGAAAAGCTTCCCTTCCAATGCAGGATCTTCTACGAGTATGGCCATTTTGGGAGATTCAGGAGAAGAGTACCCCAAAACATGAAGGGGAATCTCAATCCAATGACGGTTTCACACAGCTCAAAAATAGAAGGAGGGGCAGGAGCAATGAAGGATATAAAATTGCGTAAGGAAATGGTTGGAAAACCCCTGGTCTCCTCAAACCCTTTCCATGTCTTGGGGGAAGCGAGAGAGCATAAATCGAAAGAAGAGGGGGGACCAACCAGTGCCCAGGAAATGGAGATGAAGGGATCAGAGGATGAGAACAATGCTGGCAACATGCCGGTCATCACGGAAGAAGATGAAGACGAGGACATGGAACTCAGGGATCTGGATCTGGACGCACTAGAAGAAGAGTACAGAAACGTGGGAATGGGATATGTCTCCAGGGAACAGATCGATCTATTACAACAGGCCATTATTTGGTCCAAAGCACATGAGGATCTGGGGATCAGCCTAGAGGTGTAGAAGGGAATCAAGAGGAAGTCACCGGAGGAAGACGAGAAGAGAGGCCAGAAAATGTAGTCAAATTGATCTAATCAGGGCAGTATCCTACAATCAAGGAGACCTTGTCTGAAGTAAGTAAAGTTACCCAATGAATATTGTCTTTTGAAATATTAGTGTAATCAGGAATATTGCACCTTCTGCAAACAGAAGCTATTCCTCTGGTATGAATGCTTCAGACCCAGAACAAATGAGTGAATGACAAAGGATGAAAACCTTTTGCAAATGTTGTAGAGACCTAGAATGTTGCTTCGATAGTGAACCTATGTACCTACAAATAGATTAAACATGAAAACACATTAAATCTACCAGAAAATCATTTACTTATCCATGTTAGTGACTAAGGAATCTAACAACATGTACATGTGAAATCAAAACAACAGTAATGTGGGACAGAAATCAGCTTTGCATTAATAATGTATGGATAATATTACAACCATTGCCTTAGTGTCGATAAGCATATCCATGAGACAAACACTTCATCCTCATAAGATCCAACTTTTCTCTCTATGCTCTCCAATGGCTTAGGCTAAGTGGTCAATCCAAGAGCATAACAATACCTCTATAGTTCTCCCCCTCAACTGTGGACATGATCTTGTATTTATAGGGCTCAGTGGATAGGAATAGTTGAGAGATTTGTGGGTGAGGTGACTCTAATATCCTACCATGGGGGATCTCGAGCTCAACTGAACCATAATGATAGGGATAAGGGAGGACATGAGGCTCATGATCTAGAAGCCTCAAGAAACTTGTTTTTTTCCTATTTTACCCAAGGTACCGCTTTTCTTCTCTTATGATAGAATGGTTTAGATGAGAAATGCTTATGGAACAAAGACCATAGGCGATGGCACCACTTCTTGAAAATAGGATACAAGTGGTGCTAAGCAAGGTACCGCTCATTGGCCACAGGGAAAGCGTGGTGCTGAGTTTTTTTAAGTAGAATTGTAAACAAAGTAGGTTTCCACTCTAAGTGCTAGGATTAAGGGAAAACATTGAAGTTAAGGGTCTTATCACATGGTGGTGACAGGATTTGGGTATAATAGAATTCCCCCCAAATCATGAGACTTAGAGGGATATGATAAGTGAGAGATTTGAGAGAACAAGTTGTCACTTCGAGGTGAAAATGTCAGCTCAATTGGAGAATGTCATCAAGTAGGAATATGTAGTACATCAACATTTTTGACTCATAGACACATGTAACCAACTCATGGCTACAGACCAATACAAGACAGGTCCATGAGAGGAATAAACAAGCATGGCTATTAGAATACAGTGTAGATCCATGTGATAGAGGAATCAAACTTGGACATAGCTACAAGAAATACAACGTAGATCTATGTCAGACAGACACAAATTTGAGCATAGCCATGACCATACAAATGTGGATCCATGCTAGATATATAAAACTCCATCGAAAACTGGGGAAAGCAATGAGCGCTAACCAAATACCCAGGGTCTTTGTGTTGTCTTCAACAAAGTAAGATTCTATCCATGTGATTACAATGATCTGAATTCGAACATGGTAGAAACCACTTGATTACTAGTCAATGATGTGAACCATTAACAAGTGCGAGGGAGATCACCATTGATGTCAATGATTCCTAAGGTAACCTAGTACAATCTATTAAGTGTGAATAGATGTCCTGATGTAGAACACCCAGTTGATTCTATCGATCAAAGGTCAATGATGTGAACCGATGTCGTGAGCGAGATAATATGTCATTAAGGCATACATATCTCAAGGTACTAAGTTTTTATTTCCAAGACTATTTCCCGGATGATGAGCTGATGTCGACGGGAATAGTCTCGTCAAAGGAGGGCCATGATGAGTCCCACATTAACGACACGAAACTCGAAACATAGTTCTGGAATGATGTGAATGTAGTAACCATAGGATTGTCTCAAAAGTACTGACATAGAGGCTAGTGTGACTACAGAGGTACCTTATTCAACTTCCCTTTGAACATTAGGTGGCACGACAAAATACTTGGAAACATGACTAAACCAGACAAACACACAATGCGATAGTGGACAGTGCATTCTTTTGAAAGACTCAAAGGAGTGGTATGACTCATGAAAGTGGATTTCCATGAAGATCAGCTGAATACCCAATTGACTGAAATGATATGCAGACAAGTGCCATGTTTAAACGTAATGAGAAACTACTTCCATTTACTTGCCAAATGATTCCCTTCCCATTACCCCCATCATGATTGATGAGTATCTCTTTTCGGTTTTACGAGTTAAAAGAGGGTAAAAAACACTTGGTATAACTCATCCGAAGACAAGTCCAAACTCATATGTTTTATGAACATAAGAGAGGAGGGGTTCGTTCCCAAAATAGGGTCTCTCAATGTTTAATTTAAGGATCCCAATGAAAGAAAACTCGACATCATTCATGTTTAGAGAGTCTAAACGACCACAGAAGAAGACTCCAAAGGGTCCTTTTTCATATGATTTAGTCTCTAAGACCCGAAAAAGTATAAAATTATACCTTATAGAACTCTTCTAGTCATGATTGGATGGAGTGTTCCTTTTTCATAAATAGTCTATTCGAACTGAAAAAGAGATAACCTACCATTGAAGAGATGACTCTTCAAATTATTTAACAAGCGTGAGGAAGACAAGATCGCTCGAAAATCTTTTCATATTTAAGGAGCCTGAAAAGAGTTTAAAGAAGACTCCATTAGGTCTCTTTTCACAATGAGATATTTTACGAGCCTGAAAAGAATAAAAAATGGACTCATACCTTTGATACTATGTGTAGAAAGGATTTCTCCTTGCTACAGGGGAAGGAATGGCTCCCTTCTGTCTCTAGGACAGAAGGGTAGGTTACTAGGAGCATGTGAAAATGCAGAAAAGAAAATGAAATATACAGAAACCAAAGAATAGTAAACAAAATGGTCATGAGCCCCTCTGCAAACAATGTTATGCCTTTGCCTTGGCTACCTGCAAACAACTATTGAGCTATAATAAACCTGGAAGAAGAATATGAAAACCTATAAACAAGATATGGGTTAAACAAAAGCAAAGAAATGAAATAAAACACACAAGTATACCTCTTCTCTGGTGAAATGGGCCACCATGCTTTTGTTGGAAGGAATCACCTCTCTATCTCACTTAGTAATGGAGGAGGATCTATGGCTGGATGGGGAAGATGAGTGGAAGAGAGGGGGATGTGGGTGGCTTGAGAGGCAAAGGTGTCTCAAGGCATCCATGGGAAGCATAACAGTATGCAAGAGAAGAGTTGTTTGAGACTGACCCCACACCCTCCTTTTATAGCTTTTTTGGGGTTTTAGGGCTTAAGCCCTTGGTCCAGGCTTTAGCCCTTTTTTTTGGATTTTATCCCCTTCCGCCCTAACTTTAGCTCCTTTTAGGGTTTTAGGCTCCTTTGAGGGGTTTTAGCCCCTTTTTGGAATCTTTATCCCCTAGGAGAGTTATTTAGGCTCCTTTTTGGGTTTTTAAGCCCTTTTCTTCATCCTTAAGCCCTTTTGAGGGTGCGGGGGTCTAATGGGGTGTTAAAAAGGTTGTGAATGGGTGTCCTTAGGTGCTGTAGGCCATGTAGAACTAAGTGAGAGATTTTTTGGGTTAACAGATTGCCCCTTGAGGTGTGAGGGTAGGAGCTCATCATATGGCCAACGGACATCATAAGATTTGATGTGTAGAGGTGGTGCTTCTGGGGATGAGGCATGGTGGATTTTTGTTTTTGTATTGATATGGTTCCCATCAATGGGTGAGATACAAATAATGTGTGACATGTGTATGGATGAGGCATGCATCCCCATGCTCATGACAATGTCAAAAGAATAATTTGATCTATGCTGTAAAATACAAGAGCCAATCATATACAACTCATCATACAATAATGGTTGCCTCCATGTGAGGATGAATATAATACTGGTCTGGTACATTGGACCCATGGCATTCTCATGGAATGCTATGTCTTTATGACTGATGGTCTATTGGATTTTGAATGGTACATAGTTGTATGGACTCATTGATTGAGAGTCAAAGTGTCTGTGGTACAAGTATGCTGCATCAATCATAAATCTATATAGAAGCACTGCTGGGGATTTTGAACACTATCTCCAATGCAACCCAGAAATCATAAGGGACATAACTTGTTTAGGTCCCTTGAGTAAACTCATCAATGTGCTAGAATCAGGTGAAATCCGAGGTCTTCGACCAAGTACTGTGCGGACCAAACCTTGTACAAATCTCAACGATGTGATGATGTGGTTGGAGTCAAGCATGTGAGAAACAACCATCCTGAGAGGCACTAAGGACTCCTCTCAAGTGGTCCAAGGAACTCATCAATGATGTTAATGAAACCAAGGTACAGGGACCTCTAGGTCTATCCTCTGGAATATGTGTGTTTTTGTCGACAGAGGGAGACCTTCCCCTAGTCAAGGCAATGGTGTTTCCTTGACCAGAAGCGCGAGGGAGATAACCGAAAGGTGTGAGACAATCTACAAACTAAACCAATGAATGGGGGGGTGAGGGGGAGGGAAAGAATTAAACAGGGGTAGGGGGAGTGTGGTAGACTCAAACTTCCTTTGTTCAGAGTATGACAGCATGGAAGACCATGCAGTAAATGAAACTTGACTCATGGGAATGGGATCATAGCTGTAATAATGGGAATGTCACTGCTGATGGGAAATACTTGTTGGAGGTAGACACTTTTGATATTGATGGGATCCCAGGAAGACACATTGTAGAGTACTTTGAACAAAGGCGACCCAATGTAGGAATGCTACCAAACTGTTTTCTGTAGGGTGGTGTCTAGGGACACTGTTGTGGTAAGATCTCGTGGATTTTTGGTGAGCCCGAGAAGGCGAATGATCGATGGTGCTATCAATTTTAGAGAGTCTGAAAGCATGAAGAAGACTCCAGTGAGGGATATTTTTCATTGGTAGTCACCTATTCTTGGAAAAGGATAAAAGTATACATAGGAGAGCTCACCCATCCTTTGGGGGATGAGAGACTTCTTTACCATAAGTAGTCCAATCAGGCCAGAAAAGGTTAAACCTATACTGATTGGACGCTGATTCAAATACTTTTACGAGCATGAAAAAAACCAAGTTTGCTCGTCAATATTTTCTTGATGAGAAGGCTAGAATAGAGCTTAACAACAACGCATGGTGAGATTTTTCGTAAAGTGCGGCCCCTCTGCCTAAGAAGGCATAAAAGTATACAGAGGGGAATGGTCTTGGCTTGAATACGCCAAGGTGGTCCTTTTCAATTGATGGTCTACATGGTCTACAAAAGGAGGTAAATGAGATGATGTAGATGCCCTTTCCTATACATTAGCGAGTAAGAAAGGAAGAAACTATGCTCGACTATCTTTTCATTGTTTTAATGAGTTAGAAAAGAGCTTAAACGAAACTCCAGTACGGTCAACCGATTGTGGTGGCATAGGTGGTGCCCCATGTTGGGATGGTGGATAGAGGTCCAAAGGTCATCCATGTAGTATGGATGGACCAAAAGGCTCTCAAACATACCAATACATTCATGGGATAGATTGCGGTAAAGGCTTGCGAGTCGGTGTGGCAGAGGCACGCAAACTGAGGTGGATCTCAGATAGAGGTTAGGAGAGTGTGTGTGTGTGTTGTGGTGGATGGACTTGACTACATGTGATGTGAGTGCATGTCCATGGGAACTTATATGCCAAATACGTGCAAGAAAAATAAATTGTTTTATGGACAATGGTCCAAAGGTCCGCATGAGGTGCGGTGGATGAAGTAGGTAGCTATTTGTTAAAATACAAGAACGAGAAGAAAAATGGTATCCCTTAATGGGCGATGGCCCAAAAACCCGCATGAGTAGCAGTTGGAAAGAGTGATACAAGTACAGGTCCATAGACACTTGCATCATCATATTGCGGCTCGTAAACCAAGGTGACTTCTGGGAAATGGTCCCAAAATTTGTTTGTTAAACATGAGACGATGGTCTCATAAGGAGATATAAGTTTGAGACCGAAGGTGTGACAAGTGTCTCGAACAGGTTCCAGGTGATTTTAGATTAGTATCTAATGGTGCTGCCCCTGAATGGGGGTCTTTGATTTGTTATAAAAATGTTGCAAAACAAAAAAGGGAAAAAACTATGCTATAAAGGACTCATAATGGTTATATCAGGCATAGACTCTCTTGAGGTGGAACCCATTGTGTGGCTTCTTCAAGAGTCGACCGTCTGATTCAACGAAGAAATATGCCCCCTTGTCGAGATGAAGGTCATTGGCAAGGAGGGATGATGAAATATGGTATTTTATGGGAATAACCAATTCCACACTATGGTTTAAAGGCAATGGGGTAAAACTGGAGGTGGTATTACAGATCTCTCCGTCATCGCGTAAGTGGTCCTAGGTTAGATTAGGTGGATCTTCGACGGCCAATGAGACGGAAGGGAAGTTAGTGCTAGTGATATTGGTTGTTGTTTTTGTGGCCTTGCCCCTAGTCTCCGTTGGAGGAAGAGGGGCAGGAATGGAGACAAGAAGAGTCTTTAATGGACCTGGAGATAGGTGCAACATCATCTCAATTGGATGGACATGAGTCAACACATCTTGGGGCCTTAGAGATAGGGTAGGTGGTTCAAGGTACCACACAGGATCTCCTAATGTGAAATACTATAGATTGCGGGTTTCCAAGATAGAGTTACTCATGATCCCGAATGGTAGGAAAAGGAAAAGGAAAAGGATCATGTTGAGTGGGAATAAACGCCACTGTTTCCCTGGTAACTGAGGTTGAAGTCACAACTGAGGTTATGGCTATGGCTGGGGAAGCAATGGAAGAGACAGGTCTGATGGATCATTGGTGATGGTGGAGACGAGCAGGTAAGTTGAACTGGACATCATGTAAATGGACATGGTGTCTAAAGAAGGAGGTGGGGGGTTAAATTCTTTGATTAGGGTGATCTCAAAATCCAAGGATTGTTGACAGACGTCGACTAAATCCATTCAAAATTTGAGCAGGTCTTGGAAATGGTGAGAATAGTGTCCATACAAACCGCAGAGGGCACAAGCATGGTTTGTTCTTAATGACTTGTTTCTGACTATTGTCACAGTTGAAAGTTCAACCATAGGAAGGTTTTTGGTTATGTCCATGGCATCCAAATGCACACGGATCATTGGAATTTCAGGGAAATTCTCAGTTGGATGGCCTTGTTGGTCGCAGACGTCGTGGGGCGAGATCCGTTGATGTTCTGTAGTGGCTTTAGTGTTCTTTCCCCTGGCCTTTTTTGGGTGGGGCGGTGCAGGTGTGGGTGTGGTGGTTGGTTTTTGCGAACCGGGTGGTGGATAGGACTCAAACGCAATGGGCTGCAAAAGTGTTAAGACTACCTGGGGTATCAATGGTTGAGCTAGTGGATCAAGATACTACACTAGAATTCCCAATGTAAAGTTGGGCAGGTTGAGGGTGGCCATTACCGGCTTGCTCATGACACCAGGCAGGGGAAAGAGGAAGGGAATTGTATGGATTGGTGAGGAGCCTAGATAACTCCCTGATGGTCGTATGTGGGGGTGAGGCTGTGGTTGCAGTTGCGCGTAATGTTGTGGCTGCGGATGATGTTGCAGCTGCTGTTGATGTCGCACTTGTGGATGGTGTTGCAGTTGCAGTTGGGGCTGCGGCTGTGCTTGTTGTTTGGGTGCAGCGATGCTGGATGAGACCATGCACAAGTCCATAGTATCATTTTGTTTCAGTGGTGGTGACACTAAGGGGAAATGAGCCATCCTAGTGGTATCAGCAAACCACCCAGGGCCCACATTCAAGAATGGGGAGGCTGGTGTGTTGTCAATAGTGGTGTTTATTGCAGGGACGACATTGGCGTGTGTGGTCATCCCTTGTGTCTCAATCGTTGTGATGGTAGGGATAACATTAGCGGGTGTCGTTAGCACTTGCAGATATTGATAAGTGAGTTGATCAACCGTCACAATCTTCCCTTCGTTGGGGAACATCATGAGATAGAAGATAGTTGATGTGATCGCTCTCATGGTGTACATATAACTTCTTCTGAGGAGAAGGTTATAGTCCAGTTGAGCATTGATGACCTCTATGTTGATCAGCACTGTCTTCCCAGCTAATGTGATGGGGACATGGGGGAGGATTCCTTGGTATTTAGTGGGATGTCCATCATAAGCCTGCAAAGTTGTCGAAGATGGTTGCAAAACTGGGGATCCAAGTTTCTGACAAACCAGGGTGGACATAACGCATGTGGATGCCCCCTCATCCACTATGCACCAGTACACAACCAGATTCCGGATGGACAGTGGGATTTGGAAGGAAATGGTGGATGACATGCGTGGTTCTTCGTTCTTCGTGTCAAATGTGATCAACTTGGAGTCGAAGGGGTCTGTGGCCACAAGGGCGGCTAGTAACGCTTTTCGCTGTGTTGGGAATGTTTTGAGTACCTTGAGAGTGGACATGGTCATTGGTGTTTGGGCCAAATCATCCACAATGCTATAGCTAACAATAGCTCTAGCTGTGGCATTGTTGGTCATGCAGGGTATGGGGGGGCGAGGGAAAGAGGGTAACTAAAGAGGAGCGTTGAACGATTTGGATGTAGATCCTGCTGATGTATTAGCGGGTTCGGTGGTGGTATCATACTAATTCTGTCTAATTTGTAGGTTAACCTCTTCAGTTGTCATGGCTAGCAGGTGGTGGACACCTATTTTGGCCATGGGAGGTGCCCCCGGAGCATTGGGATTGGCTTGGGGAGGGGGAGCAGTTGCCACCAATCCTTAGATTGGTAGTGGGTTTTGAAGCACCATAGGAGGATGTCCTTGTGGTGCTGGGTTGGTTTGGGCTTGGTTTGTGGGATTGGCATCCTATTGGGCCTCGTTCTAAATGGCCTGCTTAGCTCAACACATGAGGGGACACTCGAATGTGTAGTGCCCATAGACCTCACAAAGTGTGCATGGTTGGTTTGTGCACAATAGGGCATTGTGTCTTTGTGCATTTTGTCGTGGGGGGTTTTGGGTGGGTCGGTTTGCTACGGCATTGTTGGGAGGATTTGGTTGTTGACTGCCTCCCTGCAGTTGGTTATTGGCTTGGTTTCAGGGCTAATTATTTCTAGTTTGCCCTTTTTGATTGTTGGGGGAAGGCTGGTTGGGACTGTTTTGTTGTGCGAACACTTGTCCTAATGGAGCGAGTTGAGCGGGGGTGAGGGCTTGATTTGCTTGCACTGGTGGTGCATAATAAATTTGGGTAGGATGCATTGCCACAAATGTGGGAATTTTCCCCGCATACTGTTGTGCTAGCCATGGCATGGCCTGAGCCTACTATGGCTGCGTAGGTTGTGCGTAGGAAGTTTTTGCTCTTCACTAGGACACCATTCTGGCATAGTCCAGAGTTTGGTTCTGGTAAGAAACACTAGCAATATTGCGTTGTTGTGGTGGAGCTACAATTGGTGTCAGACAGTGCTGTGGCTATTGAAATACTGAGCCTATGATGCCATCTGCAGCATGAGATGCCCTCGATGCATCCCTGTAGGAGGTACCCAGACAGGGAGCGTCTGGAATGACGGTGTACAGATATCTAGACTAATTGTAGATCAGGTCAAACTATTGCGATTTTAGTATAGCCTCTTCTTTGGATTGGGGACATTCGGATGCGACATCCTTTGCTATGGGAGGGAGCAAGGTCTTACGGAACCAATCCAAGAAGATCCTATCGTCAAGTTGGATTTTACATAAGCTTCGACGTCACCGCCACTCATGGATGTGGTTGGTTATATGTGTTGCAGTGCTCTGGTGACAGGATAATAGGATCTCCACCCCTTCATCATATCTAATAGGGAGTTGGAAATAGTGTACGAACATGAAATCTAGGGAGTGGAAGTCAAGGTACTTGGCCTACGGTAGCCCAATGTACCATTTGGCCACAACACCTGTAAGGGTGTGTTGGAATAGCCTTAGCCTAATGGAATCGTCTAGGATGATGTTGGATGAGGACCATAGATGGAATTTCATAATGTGGTTTTGGGGACATTCCCCTGCCTTGCCTTCAAACTTGGGAATGTCTTATGGCAGCTTAGTTGGCATTGGAGGCCAAAAATCTTGATGGCAAACGGGATCGTTTTTCAATTGAGCCAAATCAGGCAAGTTAAGACAAGCCATGAAAGGCAATTTGACCCCAGGTTTATGTGAGATGGGGGAGGGATGGTGGTGGGGTTTGCAGCAGCATAATGTACCTGCATAGCTGGGGGTGCTGGTGGTGCCATTGTAAATGGGCCAATTCCCCCAAATGTGGTGTGTGGGGCAATGTGGATGGACATGCCACTGCCCCCATGTGTGACAGGAGGGACGGTGTATATGGAAGGGGAACTTCCCCCCTGTGTGATAGGAGGGGCAATGTATGTGGAAGGGGGACTACCCCCCTATGTGATAGGAGGGGAAGTGTGTATGGAAGGTCCACTACCCACAAGTGTTGTAGGTTGAACAGCTTGAGTGGTTACTATGGGTGGTGGCAACTGATTAATGATAGTTTACATGACCGCGTTGGGGCCACATGCTGGGTTGTTGGTGATGATTTGTGGTGTGGACATGGGTCCACTAGATTTGGTTATGCCTAAAAATGGATCCGAGTTAGCACAAGCCATGGGGCTTGATGGTGTGGTGTGCAGATCTGGATCAGACTGATAAGGGTCTGAATCTGAATCATAGGTTGTAAGGGCTTCTGATAGTGTGGGAGATCGCTGAGAGAGGTTTCGACGGTGTCAGTTTAATGTCCCGAATGGTGGTAGTTCACCTCTTAGGCGTGAGGAAGAGCGTGGGGGATCAATTGTGTTAGATTTTTATCAAACTGATGGGACTGATGTTTGTACCCCCATTTCAATGGCTTCCTATTGGTTGTAGGTGGTCACTCGGCCACCAAGACTTCCAGAAGATAGTGCTTGGTTTTTTCCTCATGAGCGTTTCTACTCAATCGGTGGGGGTCGTTTCCCATTTCGCTTGGCAATTCCTCTTAGTGGCTAGCTACTTTGGGGTTCCCGTGGTACTCCTCACAGTGGGTTTCTGGGCTGAGCCCAAGTACTTCCCATGGTTTAAGCAATTAGGGACTTATGTCCTCAAAGACTACAGTTTGGTTTGAACTTAGTGTAAATTGATAAATTTTAAGGCTCTCTCAGTGTCATGAACTAAGTTGGGTTGATTACTTGGTATGGTGTATTTATTTTTCTTTCTTTCTGGTATTAGGTGGCTGCAAATGGTTTATGAATTCATCATATTGTGGTAGAGTTCAAGTCATTGTTTGTGCAAGTAGTGAATAATCAGAAATTTGTAAACAGATACAGTTTTCAACCCTGAATGTTGATGGCCTAACTAGATGACTACCTTACACCTATATTACTCTTTAACCAAGAGAAGCTGTTGGGATCTCAACACAATGGGACTAAGCCCATCCATAGATCCACAGGTCACCCCCCCAGATGCAAGGTTGGTCAACAAGGAGGACGCTTAGCGCCGTGAGAAGCCCTCCGTCCTTAGCCCCTCTACCTTCCAAGTCATTCGGTTTTAATGGTTTAGAACAATATTCAGCGAAGGGCTTAGGACTATACGAACTTTCCCTTCTTCATATCCCATAATAATCTGGAGGGTCATCACTGGGTAGAGGAGGAAGGGTATGCAATACTAGTAATTTTATTGTCAATTTTAGTTAAGCTACATTCATTAAGCAATTAAAATTTGTTTGGAATTTACACATTGTTTGTACAGGAAATTGCAGTAAATTGTAACAAAAACTGAAATTGAACTACTGTGCTGGATAGAGGTAGATGAGCTGCATTGACAATCCCTATTAAACGTAAATTTAACCTCTGATTGATGGACCACACCTTTCTGGTCAAATTTGGTGAGGGGGTTGCAAACTTTTTCCAGAAACAGGCAAGGGGGTCGCACAGATTTCATAAACAGAAGCGGTCTATGTTTCTAAGTGAAGTCACACCTTTCAGGGGTTTAAGGGCGACCTGGTCATGCTTGTTAGGCCAAAAGCAATGACCTCATCCCCTGTTCAAGCCCAATAAGTGCGACCTGCCCTGGATTTGGGGTTTTTTTTTATCCTGAGTCAGATCCAGCCAACAGTAACATGTATTGTGGACAAAATGAATCAGATTTTCCTTGCAGAGGCTTTGGCAATAATAAAAACTAGAAATAAACTAGATCTAAGCTTGATTCAGCTTGATGGTGGCTCTATTGGTCAAGTGTGATTGGGCCTACCTATAAGAAAAACCCCAGAATGTAATACCTAATGCTTTCACAGGGAAATTTTTTTATTAGCCCTAAATTCAGCAGTTATTTTTAGAATTGAATCATGTCCTCCCCACATGCTCAAATCAAAGTTATCAAACCAAGGCCCCAATTCTAAGTGGATTATGGATAGTCCCTCCAATGTATATCGATTTTATACCCCAATTCAAAGTAATTAAACAAAATCCCCAATTTTAGGTAGATTATGGATAGTCCCTCCAATCTATATCGAGTTTATCAGCCCTATCAAAAACGTTAAGTATTTATTAGTCCACTATAAGGAAAGAACTTTAAATTATCCAACAAATATCACTACAAGTTGGGTGTTTAGTTTCTACCAAAGTCAACAAGGAAGACGAATCATAAACACACGTTTGGGAGGTTTGCGACAGTGAGGATGTTGAAATCATGTTCTTCTCTAGATCATTGCACTCCCAGTCCCTCATTCATGAACGTCCATCAAGGGATTCCCTTGTTTATATATATTGGTAAAGAATTTATACTTCTTATTTCCATTAATAGAAGGCTAACAGGAAAACAAAGGGGTTAGAGTCTACAACATTTACAGTGTCTATTGTTAAATATTTTATCCTTTCAACTATTGGATTTCATTAAGGAAATTGAAACAATTCAAACACTTATATTCAAATATCATTCTTTCTTTCATCCTAATGTTTAAAATTTATGGCAGATAAATAACATTGATAGATTTGGAACTCAAATACAAGGCTCTTTCTTCTTGCTCCTCCGCCCAAACAAAGTTGTGGTCCTAGACTATGGAAATGATACATTATTTTGGTTCTGATTTCATTTAAATACTGGGTTTTTTAAGGTTACATATATTGAGTATTCGAGACTTAGTCTCGTAGAAACACAATCGCATAATACATTACAAATTTCAAACAACATTTTGGATGGAGAAATTTTAAACCCTTATATTTATAGAACTAGAAGGAACACCAACAAGAAATACATTTAACTTTTATCCACATATAAAATGTTGCACAAGTGTAAAATGCTATACATACCTATAAATTCACGACAACCAAGTTGATAGCGTAGCTCTGCATAATCTTCTGGAGGAAATAGAAATTAGGGAGACACTGAAGCATAGAATTGGAGAGTTGAGATTCTGAGTCTCGACCTCCAACTGTCCTATACTCGTAAACCCAAAATAATGTTTTTTTTCACAGACTTCACCAATCACTTTAAGTTCGGAGAAGCTCAATCCAGGCTACCCAACGTTCTACCTTTGCTTCTCTTGCTCCTACCTGTGAAAAAGGTGCAACCTTCGAGTTGCCCACCATAGAAGAAAACGATGAATTAGAGTGTGTAGCCATTTCCTTCTACATAAAGACATTTGGAAGCAACTCCATCTCAATTCCACAATATCTCGACACTCCTGAGCTGGTTTACCTTGCCCAAGGTAGGTGAATGCATGTTTGTGTATTTCACATGATTACAAAAAAAATCATTTTATAATTGCTTCTACATAACATAGAATATATCTGTGTAGGTGAGGGAAAACTGGGTATTGTTTTCCCGAGGTTTCCAGAGACCTTCAGAGATCATTGTTCATTGTGAGGGCACTCAGGGCATAGATTAGAGAGCCCATGGGAGGAAGAAGAAGAGGAATCAAGTCAAAAGGTGAGGTGAGTGAGGAGGGGAGACGTAATAGAGATATTTGCAAGAGAAACCCACTTCTGATATAATGATGGGAACAAGCCTCTCTAAATTGTAGCCATTGTAGACATAGGAAACCCTCATAAATAGCTCGGGTGCAAGAGTTACCATGTAAGCATCCCGACAAATTAAGTAATGATAATATTTAGTTAGTTATATGACAAATTCTTTCGTTTCTTTTAGATATGACTATATCCATATTGTACAACCATTCTCTCTGGATGGATCTCCATTTCAGTTGCCTTTGTCTCTACTGCCTAACCCCCTTCCTTCAATCAGAGGTAGACTAAGTGGCCTAGGTGGACCTTGGGTGATTGGGAGTGCTGATTCAAATGATTCTGACCCCAGTAAATGAATGGAAATTGGAATAAATCCTAGAACCCTGGACTAACTAGTACAGGATATGATTCATGAGCACCAACAAAGGGCGGCGTGCTGCTAGCCTACTACCAAAGATCTGCCATCCCAGTCTTGTGGTGGTCATAATATAAATGTCTAGCACTGGGTGAAACCCTGGTCTAGAGAAACTTACATACCCATTGGACCAGGTTAGGTTCAAATCTAGAAAAGATTGCTCAATGCAATGTAAATTGAAACTTGTAAGTTGCAACCCAAAAAATAACACCATTAGTTTTTCCTTACGGAGCCTTGATAGTGGAGGGTTATCAAATCAATTCACCATCCATAGATATTAATCATATGAGTATTTAATTTCACATCATATACTCAAATACTCAAGTGACTTGTAAGTTGTGAGATCACATGACTCGATGAACAATAAGATGACAGATGGAAAATCGAGTTGGCAGGTGGCATCATCTCATACTAGGATTTAATGAAGTTGGTGAATCAATCATGCATGATAATGCCATTAAATGCTTTGAAAGTGAACATCGAATCGTTAGTCACAATCCTGAATCACCGACTTGAACTTGACACTAGGCAGCCTAGTGTCCCACTGTGGTCCATGTCGATTGGGACTGAGATCCTCATCCATGATCCGACTATTCAAGGGCAGTTGGGAAGACTCTGAGTCCCCACTCTCCCATAGTCCACTGAATCCCTAGATAGGCAAATTTTGTAGCTTCCCTTCTATTGCAAATTTACCAAGGCTTAGTCAATTTCATTATTGAATTGCTAGAAATGAAACTAATTTTTTTTTGCATGGTAAAATTCCTTGTGGCCTTCTATGACATTTAAAATGGCCTTTGAAGGGCTCTGAAGGCTTCAAATTTGAAGCTTGATGGTAGAGCACAGTATATATCTTTTAAATATGTAATGGTTACCTTGCATATATCTCTTATGTTTATGTGTAAAAAGAGATGAATCTGGGTCATACTGAGTGAGTGAGCAGGATCATTGCAATGGGGCAGATACACAAACTTTCCAGCATGAGGTTGAGCGTAGATTCTACTCTAACCTTTGGAAATATTAGGAAGGAGGGTGGCTGAGAAAGAAAATCCGTGGGTTCCAATTCCATGTCCAGATCAATTTGTAGGTGGTTGGTTGGATCGACACATCTTGATACCCGCGAGCTGGTAACCTACAGCATAGACGAGAGAGCACACAAGACGAGCTGATGTCGGGAGTTGACTCGATGGAAAGGGTTAGTGTCAATGCCCTGGATAAATGATAAAAATTCACAGTAAAAAGAAACTTATTAGCGATTTTAACCTAGCTACATACGCTTCAGGAAAATTTTATCAATTCACACTAAACTAAGAAAATTTCAGGAAAAATTTATAAATTCACACTGAACCAAGAAACTTACCAGGGGTTTTGTAAGGGAAGAAGGTGATGTTGACTCTAGACTCTAGAGATGCATAATTCATGGCCCATCTCTTCGCAAGTCTCCAGGTTCTCTCCAGTGTTGTTTTATCTTGGCAGGGATGTTAATACCAAAATTGTAAACCCCCAACCATGGTAAATATCCCTACGAATCTCCTCAACGGTATCACATGTGGCCTCATAAACAACCAAAAATGCCACCCAATTCACAGTACTTTCCCTCATAACCCACCAAACCCTCCTAGCCTCTAGCCAACCCAAAATATTTGGCACCAATGGTATGTTTGGATAGGCTATTTAGTGCCAACAAGTTGGTTGAATAGTCATTAATGGAATTAGAGGATGATATCTCCACGAGGTTCAAGAAAATCTTCCATCATGCCGTAACAAAGGTGGTGTAGAGTTGTTGGGTCGAGAGTTGGGTGGACAGTTCTATTTGCAGAATAGATTTGTTTTTTGTTTTTTTTTATATATTTTTTTGTTTTATTTTTATTATTTGATTATATAAATTATATAGATTTCTTTTGTTTTTGTTATATATATTTTTGTTTTATTTTTATTGTTTTATTATATAAATTATATAGATTTTTTTGTTTTTGTTATATATATTTTTGTTTTATTTTTATTATTTTATTATATAAATTATGTTAATTGGTTATATATTATATTCTTTTAGTAATTATCGTATAAGTTGTTTAGTTTTGAAAATGGAGTAGTCTATGGAGTCGACGATTTGGTCCGGAAGTCGGTCGTAGTCGCCACTTCTCGACCAAATCATTGACTCTGATCGGTACCAAAATCTGATCAATACTCTTCGGGATGATGACTGGTGACAGCCATAGATGAGGGCCCTACATCCCCTCAAGAACTGACCATTTGAATGTGCCTCCTCCATGTAGACTTACCAAATGCATCCAATGCATGGCCAAAAAAACAAGTCAACTTCGGATCTGTCGGTTGAAGGTATCGTTCGATCCCGGCTCTACAATGACATGATTTGCAACAAGTAAACCTCCTTGTAAAGTTTAATCACTTCTTCTAATGTCTGCTTTAGTTTTCCCTTGGAGAGTGTGAGGAATGTTGATGTGCAAAAACCATTGACCTTTGCAAATAGTGGCATTACAAGAGGGTGCTCATGCTTTTCCCAAGCTGAAAGCTCAAAATGCATATGGTTATGAGCGCATAGGCTGGAGATGGTGATACTTGCAAATGTAAAGTGGAAGCATTAACTACGGTAGCATTGAGACCTGTAAAAATACATAACAACTGGTTATTGATTGGAGTGATGAACATGATCGGAGTGGAAAGAACCATACTTTTAAAGCGCTCCAACTAGTCACTACGAGATCCTGAACCGGCCTATTGTCTGCAAAAATAGGGTATTGAGTGCAAAAATAGGGGAGCAGGGGTCGGAATATACCTTCATCGCATAGATCCAAAGTGGACATGTTTTTTTTTCCATGCATTGGATGCATTTGGTAAGTCTACGTGGAGGTGGCACATGCGAATGGATGGTTCTCGAGGGGATGTATGACTATGGTTCTTCTAGCTAGGTATCGATATGGTACTAGTTCTAGTACCTAATTCATAATTGATGTAGGAACCTAATTTTCCTTTGGAACGCACTTAGTCAGGTTTGCTTCAATGGTGCAACAGGGATAAAGATGGTCAAGAGAAAATTCTTGCAATTGGTTTGGTGGATCTCTAAAGATCGAGGTGCATGGCACCAATATTACTAATAGAAGGTGTTAGATTTTACAAAATTTACACTTCGTTGTCAAATTTGCAATTTTCGATGACACAATTAAAAATGACTAACATAAATGACTAATTCATATTCTTCTAGCTAGTCATTTTTTATGCTGTGACTAAATTAGTTGTTTATGTTAGTCATTTTTAACTCTGTAACTTATTATCTAATCATATTTGTTAACTGGTGACTAAATTAGTCGTTGATTTTACTCGTTTATAGTTGGATCAATCAAAATTGCTCATATTTAGTAGTAAATCACTTGGAAAACCTGTGGTGACTAGAATTTTTAGTCACCTAGTAGATAATTCCTCATTTTGTACTAGTGTATGTAGTAGGGATGGCCTCAGCCCACTTTGTAAAATAGTCAATGGCTACAATGATGTAACCATGCCCCCCGGTTGAGGTAGGATTACAATGCATATAATCAATACTCCATTTGGAAAATGGGCCAACGGAAATGATGGGGTGTAGCAGAGTAGGATGACTGCACTTTTTCGGATAAAAATGTTGACAACATGGGCATTTCTTGACAGCCTCGTGATAGTCTTTAAATACTGAAGGCCAAAAATATCCAGCCTGAAGGATTTTCTTGGCTATAACCATCAAGATAAATGGACACCACATGCTCCAGAGTGGCAATCATTCAACACTTGTTCAGCTTCCTTATGGGTGAGGCGTTGCCGAAGAATAGAATCGATCCCACGTCTATACAAGGTGTCATTCAAGATGAGGTAGTATTTTGCATGATGAGGGATACGGCGCTGATCGTCACGGGATAGATTTGGATGAAATATTTGTGTTTGGAGATAAATAAGTAAATATCCATACCATGGGTCAGTAGCACTTATCAAAAACAAGAATTCATCCAAAAATGAATTACTAGGCTCAGATTCCATCGAAGCACAGAGAAGATCACACATGAGCTCGGCAAAGACCAAGGATTTCTTTGATGTGGCATTGGAAAATTCTAGATCAAACTCCTATAGTATGACTATCCATCGGGTGTACTTTCCCTCTAGCACCTAAAAATTCAAGATGTAGTACATAGGGTTCTAGTCTGCCAATACAGTGGTTGTGCAAAGAAAAATGTAGTGACAAAATTTTTGAACAACAATGATTGTGGCCAATGCTAATTTCTCCATGCATGAGTATCGGGTTTCAAAATCCATAAGATTCTTACTAGCATAGTAAATCACGTGCTCCTAACCGTTGGGATTTTCTTGCACCAAAACCATAGCGATGGTAGTAGTGGAGGTAGCAATATATAAGAGAAAGTCCTTTGAATAATATGGGGGGTGTATCATGGGTGAATGAGTCAGAGTGTGTTTGAGATTATCAAAGGCATGTTGGTCTTGGTCAGCCCAATATAATGAAGTGCCCTTCTTAAGGAGATGCATATAACTGTGCGTTTTCTCTGCAAAATTGCACATGAAATCGAGGAGGAATTTTTCCTTCCCTTGCAAACTTTGGAGTTCGAGAAGAGTGGTTGGGGTTGGTAGAGATAAAATGGTGGAAATTTTCAAAGGGTCTATCTGGATGCCATCCTTAGAGACCAAAATACCTAACAGGCGTCCCGTCTGAATGCAGAAAACAAATTTATGCAGATTGAGCCGTATATTGTAATGATGACATCTCAGGAAAATGTCTCTAACATGACCAGGGTGGTCCTGCCATCGCTGTGAATGAGCAGGGAGGTCATCAAGGTACGGTTCAACAATATGTTTAATATCGTGAAACGCATAGGACATCTCATGTTGGAAAGTGGCTCCAACATTTTTTAATCCAAATGGTAACTTCCTATATGCAAAGGTTCCCCATGGGAAAATGAATGTCATCTTGCGCTGATCGGTGGGTAATATCTCAATTTGATTATAGCTAGAAAATCCATCCATGAGTGAGAAGATGACACTTTTGGCACAGTTGTCGATAATCTTATCGATGTGCAGAGTAGGAAAGTTGCCTTTGGGACAATATTTATTAAAATATCTAAAATTGATACATAATCTAATGGTTCCCTGTGTTTTATTTATAGGGACAACGTTCGATACCCATTCCGTTAGTGGTATGGGATAAATAAACCCAGCTTTGAGAAATGTCTCTATTTCAGCTTTAATAGCTGCAGCTTTTCATGGATGGACTTTCCTTAGTTTTTTCGTGATAGGTTTAGTAGTGGGATAGGTTTTAATTTCAAGGACCACAATGGATGGGTCTATCCCTGTCATTTCCTCATAAGACCAGGAAAAAATATCACAGAATTCTTTGAAAAGTGCCTTGTAAGCTTCAGATTCGTCTGCCAAGCAGTTCTTCCCAACATGAACATGCTCGATGGTACCAGGCTTGGCTGATATGTCAATCAAATTTTTCTGAGTAATGTTCCATAGGTTTCCTTCATAATCTATGTCATGCAACAATATAGGATTTTGAGGTGTGTTGACAATATCAGTGGAAAACAGGGATGCAAAGTCATGGTCTACAGAACTAGTGTTGGGGAGGAACGAGGATCTATGATGGTGATCCTGCCAAATAGACTCATTTGTATTCATGATCTCCATAATGGACTTGTCAGACAGAAAATTCTCAGAGAGATAATCCAGAATAGGAAGGGATGGTTATAACTAGTAGGGTAGGTGGTAAGGATCCGAAGCCACCAGATGAAGTTCATCAGTGTGATCATCGAAAAGGTTTTGAATGATGTTGTACATTTCTTCATGTAGACTCAATGAGGTGGACTCAAAAATTTGTTTTCCCTTGGGCTCAGAATCAAATGACGCAATAATTTTTACTATCATTGTGTTTGTGTTAGGAAGAGTGGACGAAAAAATCCCCCATAAGGGATGGATCCTTCAACATTCCTACCCCAATCCACTTGTAAGGATGAGGGGACCGGCCTATCATAGGGATGTTATTAGCTGTAGAGGTAGTAACATCTGGCGTACAAAAATCAAGCTGATCAATGGTGACAATTCTCCCTAGATGTGGAAATTGGACTGTTCGAAATACCGTCGAAGTGACAACAGTCATGGCATAAAAGCAATTTCTTCCTAGAAGGAGGTTGTAATCTAATGAGGCATCTACTAATTCTACTTGAATAGAAATAGTTTTTCCCCAAGCTCAACTGTAAGGGCTGATATGAGACCATGGGGCTGGAAACGTCATCCATCAAAGGCTTTCAGAGTCATAGGTGATGTTACAAGCTTGGGAGAGCTGATAGCTTTCCAACAAGACAGGGACAAAACCGAAGTTGAAGCTCCTTCATTTAAGACAGTCCTAAATATATTTGTTCTGATTAATTTCGTGATGATTTGGAAAGAAAGTTTGTGAGGTAGTCTAGACTTATAGTTCTTGACATTGAAATGAATCAAATTAGTATTGTCTGAGTCTAAAGCTCCTAACATAGTTAGCAGGTTTTTGCGTTGTGTAGGACAACTTTGGAGCACTTCCAAGGTAGACATTACACATGGTGCCTGAGCGAGATCTTCAACTACATTATAAAATTAAGAATCTTGGGAATTAGGGTTAAAAACAACCCTCCTAGGAGTACTCTTGGGTGGATGCAAAACCATGTTGAGAGTGGGTTTCTTGATGGTTACGGGGGCAATGGACAAGGAATGGAGAGAACCAGTAGAGGGAGCTTTTCCTAAAGAAGAATTATCTTATTTCTTGTCTGCAGGTTTTTCGTAACCCTGACTTTGAGTTTGCAAACTAATGGTATCTAAGGAAATCATGAAAAATTCCTCTGACGAACTAGAGTTTCCCTTATTAGACATGTGTTCTATCAGTTGTTGTTGAGAGGGAAAAGGATCCGTGAGAACTTTGGGTGCAGGATTTGTTTTCAAAAATTGGGTGATTTCGTCCCAGAGGGGACACTCTTTTGTGAAATGATCACCTCCGCATAGCAAAAAGGGATATTTTTCTTTTCTTTTCCTTTTATCATTATCATTGGTGGTTGGTTTTGGATTCTCTTGTTGGTTTCCAGGTTTTTTGTTTTTACTTTTTCCTTTCTTTTTATTATTTCCAGAGGTTTGAATACTCTGAATAGAAATGACTTCAGTGGAAACCTTAGGAGTCAAAGGAGTAGGGGTGGCAGTATAGGGTTGCTTGGAAGGATTTTCTACTAACGAGGACTATATTGAACCAACAATCCCATCAACAAGGACTTCTACAAGTGGCTTTGCAAGATCGGTGCTTGGGTGACGAGCTTGAGGAGTCAAGTCCTGCAAAGTTCTGGACTGGGAATCAACCAAGTCCAAATATTGGGCTCAACTAATGGCTTTCTCTTCAGTAACAACACCATCCATAGCCACATCTTGGGCAATTGGAGCCAACAAATATTTGGTAAACCAATCAGCTAATAACTGATCCAGAATGGGAGCCTTAATAAGTCTTCTCCGCATTCTCCACCCATGGATATGATCGCATATGTGGGTGGAGGTGTTCTGTCGCAGAGAAGTTAAGAGATCAGTACCTATTTAATAATGGATAGGAAGCGAAAAGTGCATAAGAAATATAGTTGCAAATGAGACAAAATCCACAAACGAATGTTGCAGAAGTTCAATCTACCATTTCACGGCTGTACCAGTCAAAGTTCACTGAAAGAGTTTTAAACGAACCGAATCATCCATAAGGGAGTTTAAAGAACACCACAGATGGAATGTCATGACATGGTTTTTTGGATCGTCTCCCTGCTTCCCATAAAACTTTGGAATGTCCCATGGTAAATTTACTAGAATGGGAGGCCACGAGGGGTTATGTTGAATGGGGTCATTAATCAACTTGGAAAAATTAGGCAAGTCCAAAGTTGCTAGGAAAGGTAAATGACGATTAGGTTGCACATTGAAATGGCATATAAGTACTATTAGGACCATAATTAGACTCATAGACAGGTTGTTGTGATGAAGAAATACTGGAAATCCACTTGCAGGGGGTTGATTTCCAGGATCAGGACCGTTAGGACCACCAGGGCCTCCGGGACCACCAGGACCATTGGGACCACCAGGATCACAGGGACCACCAGGAGGCAGACCATTTGACCCTCCAAGACCTCTAGGAGGTAAACCTACAGAGCCTCTGAAACCACTAGGAGGAGGTCCACCAAACCCTCCAGGGCCATTAGGAGGGAAGCCACCACGTCCCCCAGGGCCACCAGGACCATTAGGACCATAAGGAGGAAAGCCACCAGGTCCTCCAGGACCGTTAGGCCCCCCAAGGGGAGGACCTCCATAAGGCGGTCCTTCAGCACCTCCTGCAGTATGTATAGGTATCACCCCCGTAGCTGGCATGTAGGACTAGTTAGGTTTTTCCCATGGCGTGAAAGTATTACTAGGATATGGGATTCCAGCATAAGGAATTCCCATAGGGTTGGGTGGATAATTAATATTTCCCGCAGGTACTTGATTTTCTATATAACCATAACCGCAAGAGGGTTGATTGGTTACAAGTTGTTCCCCCAAGGGCTGACCTGAACTAGATGGGGGTTTAACCAAATTAGTGTTGGTGGGAGGGACATAAACTATAGATTGCTCTATACTAGAGGTCTATCCTTGAATAGGTACAATTTTGGTGCCAGATAACGTAGGTCATGCTAGAGGTTTCCCCCCGGCACTAGAAGGTAATGACAAAATATGAATTGAATGTTGAGCCCCAGGTGTGGAAGACTTGGGAGGGTTGGGAAAAAACATAATATGGGAGGTGGTGGGGTTGGTAGGTTGACCTGGGTTATATGGAGTCGCTGTGCGATCTAGAATCGGTTCAATGGGTCTCATAGAATCATTAAGTGAATGATATACCATAGGAACAGCTGCGAAACGTGATGGTGGTGTCCCCAATATGTCATCTATTTTATTTTCAATATCCCATGCACCGAGAATAGCTGTTTGGTATTGTCTGTGTTCTTCTTCATCTAGAGAAACTTCTTTATAAAAGTTTAAATGGGTTCCAAATGAGGAAATGGCTTGTCCTATAGAAGTATCCTAAAATGGAGCATTGGGACCATAATCCAGACAGGTAGTATGACCTTCTATGGGAGAATGGAATGAAGTATTACCCTGAGAAGGTTGTTGGACCAAGGGCGGCGAGTGTAAAGGATATGGTCCTTCACTTTCTGTAACCACATTATCTCCCACCCGGGAGGTGGTAGCAGCTCCTTGGTCGATAGCTTCCATTGGATTTTCTCTTGAAACAAGAATAAAATTGGGTGGCAAGCCCCATACTCTTCTGGACTACCTTAGCTCGGCTAGTTTGTATAGCTCCTATCTAACCTAGGGTCTCAAAAACTAGAAAACACACCAAATTTTTTTCCCTAATCAAGATATAGGCCAAACAAGCAAACTTAAATTACAAGAGGAGTTTAGATGGTCATGTCTCTCACGAGGATTGTCAAGATGGTGCCACTCGTGATATACCTCAAGGGTATGTGCATAGTAATCTCCCTGAATGTTGTTTTCAGTGTTTGGCTCCAAGCAAGATGGCCAAAGGGATTTTCTTAGATGGATAGGGTATCCTAGTTGGGTCTCCCGATATACCACACCCTTGCATAGAATAGTGTGATAGCGAGTCACTGCTAAAAGTACCGCCATTCTTGCTTTGTCCAGTGAAGGATAATTTTCTTCTTGTTCTTCTTCTTCATCTACTGTCTCATATTCCTCCTCTTGATCTCAAATGTGCCTTTCTTCATCCATACCCCCTTCATACTCATAATTATGAGAAAATACTTCTATGTATTGATATTTTCCTTTAGCACATTTATGCCATGATGTCCATGGTTGGAATCATGTGAAGCACAATTTTTTCCTTCAAAACTCATCCCTATTTTGTCCTTCTTTCTTATTCTTTTCATATGTATATCTTTTCCAAAACATCTTATCAAGTGCATCATTCTACCAAGGTTTTCTTTCAAATATGAAGTTAGGCCTGGGAGGAAATCTTGTTCTAGGAAGCACATTTTGAATATCTCTAGTCAAGCTCATTGCATCATTTAAGTTAGTAGGATTGTGGGATTTGACCAAACCTTTTAAGGGATTTTTCAAACCTTCAGTGAACAATAATACTAACCTTAGCATAGATACATTGGCCACCTTAATTGATAATCTTTGGAATCCCAACATATACTCAACAACATTCCCTACATGCTTCAATCATGCTAGTTCTTTGAAAGACAATTCTTGATCTTTTTGCTCAAACCTTTCTAATACCCTATCAACAAATTCCCCATATGTTTTAACCTCATCATGAACCAAGGTTTTCATGACATGGAACCACCATTCATTAGAATCTCCATCCAAGTGAAAAATAGCAATTTTTAAAGTATCTTCTTCCACCATTGGATTCAGCTGAAAATACACATCCAATTTTTGCACCCAAGTGTTAGCAGAACTTTGAGATCAACCATCAAAAGTAGGAAGTGGCACTTTCCCTATGGCACAATTCAATTCTTTGTTTTAGTGTAGAGACTTATTGTTCTCCTTCCTTTTGACTTTGTTTTCCATGGTGAAGTACTACTCAAATGTTATACTTCTCCTACACTGTTCATCCAATTTATCCCATTCTTTTGTTGTTGTATCAATTTCAAATGGAATGTTAGTCTCTTCTTTTGGAATAATAAATTAGGTATAGTAGGCCTTGGTGTGATCTGAAATTCATGCGGTCTATTATGAGGTCTTGTTCATGAGAAAATGTGCTCACCCATTGTCTTCTTTTATGTTGATTGTGAACTACCACTATCTCCTATTATCCCTTCACTTCCCATTTGACTCGCCATCAATTCGAATCATTTTTCTATATGTTGGATCATGTCTACCATATGTTGGGTCATGTCCTTGGATATTTCTTCAAAAAGGGGTTTTATAATTTTGAGATACTCCATTTTCACTCTACTGTAGTCTTCTCCCTCGTGAGCCATATCTTTAGTCAAAGGTACCTTTTTTCCTTCTAATTCTTCTTCTACAAGCCGAGCACCTTCCAATTCAGATTCTAAGGGTGGTGGTTTATTGTTTTGACTCCTTGTTAACACCATCAAGTTCCAATACCATGCTATGATACCACCTGTAATGTCTCTTTCTTAAATTTTTAACAAAATGCCCAATTTTCCATTTTTTTCACAATTTTGGCTCTTGCCTAGTTTTAGTGTCTTAGTATCCAAAACAACCCAATTGCTTCCAAATATTCAGAAAAGTTGTATGAATGATATAATAACTTTATTATTATTTTAATGGATGTATTGTTGCCCTCTAATCACTTATGCAAGTCTGTACTAAATTCTGAACAAGATAGCTGACTTTACTCGCAATTTTGGGCTCAAATACCTTCTTGGGTAAGTGGTAGAAATGGCTTCCCAAATGTGTAGAAACCCACTCAAATTTTTAAATTGAAGCAGGGTATGTGTATAAAACATTATTAGAGACTAATATGCATAACCGATGGACCTCCCATGGCTGTTATAACTTCTTTCAATTAGATATAAAAAACTAGTTTTGGACCCTTGGGTAAATGAGGTGTAGTTTGCTCCAATTTCTATTAAATTCGACTCAATGGACACAAATTCTCAGTTACTGAACATGAAACCAATAATATACTTTAATGATAGTCGATTCATTCATAAATCATCAATATTTTATACATCCATTCCAATCCATCAATATTACAAGAGTTTATAACAAGGTATAAGTGGGGAAATAACACTATTTCTTCATTATTGAGAAATAATACATGATATTTCTTGGCCTTTACACCTGAGTGATTTCTAAAATTAAAGAGCATATCATTTACATCAAAATATGAAATACTGGATCAAGAGAATCTCCCTCATAGTGATGAATAGCTCACCAAGTGTGCATCACTCCATAGAGCTGAAATATGGTGAGAAAACTTGAGATGAAAGGAAGAACAAGCTAAACTTGATATGTCCATGAGATTTTGTAGCTTGCACCTATAAGTTATGACTCCATTGAAATTTAAATACTTGAGTGGCCTCTCCAAACACCAACTAGGATGGGAATCTTTCACCCTCGAAATTGGCTAAGACATGAGCTAGTCATCCACTGGCTCTCTCTCTTCCCAATAACAATTTTCAAATATGATCAAAAGGGATTTCTCATGGCTAATCCTAGCATTTTATAAACATTATTGGTCTTCTAAGGATCCAGATCCATCCATAAACCAAATCCAATTTGAATTGGTGTGGTTACTCATGCAATGCCATGTGGCCTCTCTCTTCACCTTCCCTCTTCTCCCAAATTCGAGTAGGAGCCTCTTGGCCTTCTCCAACTCCCATGAGCGCCATATAAGATTCTCTATTCAGATCTGACATGTCATATATGTGAGATGTCAACCTTCAAATATGAATTTTGTCATAACTGTCATAGAATCTCCATCATTGGTGTTATAGATGTCATAAATGGAAGGGGAATCTAGCCAAGTGTCCATGAAACTCCCATTTGGCCCTTCCTCTCCTCATTTAAGTTATAATTCATCCCAAATTATACCTATTAACTATATAGACAAGTATATTAACCTTATAATCCATCCAAAAACATTAGGCTTCCCATAGATTCAAGATTGCAAGAGGAGGATGCCATTTAACATAGGAATTCTAGCTTGAGTTGGCCCCATAGTCTCCGTGTGTCTCCATTCTCCATAGAAATTTCACTTTTCACTTGCATTCATTTAATTAACTCCATTAAATACATATTTGTTTTTTCCAATGTCTAAACACCATTTATTAGCTCCATTATTAACTTCCCAATGTTTCCACCCAACCTAGGGAACTAGTAGGATTAATGGAATTTTCTGCTATGCAAATATTTGAATGGGAACATTACAACACGGAGGGGAAGCTATGTCATTCCACAGATAAGGAATCTTGAGACATAAGAATGGGACAGATAGAGTCCATTACAAAGGAATAGAACTACGCATAGACTTATTTTAACTCCTTCATAGAATTACGACTTAAGAGGACCTCCACTCAAAGCTGAATGATTACATACTTAATTAACATTCGATTTATATGGGAATGTGTGGCCCTTGAGTTTAGATTTTTGGTGAGAAATCAGTTTAGTGGCCCAAGAAATCAAGGATAATTAACCAAAGCATCTTTAAAATTATAAATGATGTGATATGAATCGTAAATGATAGGAGCTAGATTAAATTAACTATTAGAAGGTAATAAGAAAGCGGTTAGTCACTCCACCCATTTTACGGCTTATTTTCTGTAACGCGAGAAGGCTAATACTGTGCATCATACTTATATATGATGCATCATCGTAGGTTTTATTATTTTTCATCTCCTCTCAATACTAGTGCATTCTTTTATTAGGTGAATTTTATGTCGGATGCAATGGCATGGTGGGAAGAATGTGTTTAATTTTTTTATTTCTTTGATGGTGCTCTCGAATACTAGAACGCATGTAACAACAAACATGAAGGAGGAATCACTTCAAGTCTTTCGTCGCCATGGTGAGCTCCCTTTGGCACTTTGGGCTTTGGCTTTTCATTCTACACGTACCGAGTTGAGTAGGACTCTTCATCACTGTTGGGCACTCGTAGTCACGATAATTAAGATTGGCGGTGACATGAATCAATCGCTCTTGGATTGGGTGCCTTAAAGGTGAATTCTTGGCTCTTGATTTGCTCTGCTATAGTAGATGGAAGCATTATGCGAACTATAAATAACAACAATAAGAACCATTAGTATTGTCATTATAATAGCATCAACAACACCCATAATAATTAGATATATCTTGTATATACCAATGATAATAATTCCATATAGCTTGGATATATAGCATCAAGGATGAAGATAGGGTAAACATCTATCTATTATAATTGCATGAGAGAGATAATCAAAGTAGTTATTATTCAATGTATTCAATGTAAGTATTGGGTTTTTACTAGAAACCATGTTATAGGGTCTTTTTTCATGGGATATTAAAGAATATATATAATTTCTAGGTATTCATAATTACCTATAAAACCCTTTTTGTTGAACCCTCCTCCCAAATACATATTTCCAATTAAAATAATTGTGTTTACTATAAACTCATTTTTACAACCAAGATATCTGTAAACCTCCCATACCTTACACCCCACCCTCCAACAGTACAATATATTGATCTTATTTTTTATAACTAAAAAATATCCTTTTATAAATGGACATGATAAGATATTACTATATAAAATGAATCGTATTGTTATAAGTAAGATATGTCGTATTATAACATTACTTAGCATTTCATATTTCTTAAAAAAAAAAACCTTAAAACTAGAAAGTATAAAAAATAAATTATTAAAATTATTAATAAATAAGAAGTTCCTTATATGGTTCTCACTTACCCTACATTGACAAACCAATCTGCTAGAATTTATATTGGTTCAAAAAGTTAACGTTTTAATTACTTTTTTAATAAGTTATTGGTTAACACATAAGTTATTAAGAAAGAAAACTTAGTATCCCAAAAATGGTGTGGTTCAATAAGTTAATGTTAAGTTATTGGTTAATAAATAACTTATTAAGAAAGAAAACTTAGTATCGCAAAAATGGTTAAGTAATAATTTCAAAAATAGCTTAATAATAATAATGATTTTGATCATTATTTATAATTATATATGTTTGTTGTTGGTTTTATTTATTATTATTAATTTTTGTTTATGTCATCTGTCACAATATTTATTATTGTTTTATTATCTTCCTTTTCAGCTCTTCATATTCAAGAATAAAAGGCCAAGCGACGAAAATGAACAAGATTATTATCAAACCATGCCTGTCCATTTAAAGCGCAAGGAAGAAGATGAAGAGACGGCAGAAAAGAAAAAGCCAGGCCGTATAAAAGAAAAGGCGAAGGGAAGAAAATCACGAAGATGAAGCCATGGTAGAAGATAGTAGGGCAAGGGTAGAAAATGAGGAAGATGAAACCATGGCAGAAAAGAAAAACCCAAGCGAAGAAAAGCAAGAAGATGAAGCATTAATGGTAGAAGAGAAGAACCCAAAGGAAGAAAATGAAGGAACAGCAGAAAAGAAGACGCTAAAGGTAGATAATGAAGAAGTTGAAGCCATAGAAGAAAAGGAAAGGCCAAGGGAAGAAAATGACGAAGACGAAGCCATGGCAGAAAAGAATAGGCCAAGGGTAGAAAATCAAGAAGATGAAGCCACGGCAGAAAAGATGAACCTAAGGGAAGAAAATGAAGCCATGGCAGAAAAGAAAAGGACGCCAGCAGACATAGCTGCCAATTATGGGATATCTGCATCAGCTAGTACTTCCTCTGTTGATCTCCAACCTCAACAAAAACAAGAACAAGTAAGACGATACCAATCATCTATTAAACTCTTCCACGTCCTGCGCGACCGCGAGTTGGGCGAATACGACATCAAGAAGTTACCAAATATTTTACCAAATATTTTAAGCGATTATCATTTACAAATGTTTAATGATACTGGGATGAGTGATATTAGCGAATTGGTAATGGCTGACGACATAATATGTGGTATTCGTAGCAATTCCGACGGGACCTGTATTGTTCCATTCAGGCGACAACAGGTGTATCCATTCCAAATCTCGGCGTTCAGTGATGATGACAACATGCCGATAATTAACCAACTGCCTTGGCTATTCCATATTATTCATTACAATCCCCATAATAATTCATTGATATTGATGGCTAAAGATGAGGCGAAGCGGCCACTAAGGTTTATAAGCATTGAAATTCCATCCATAAAAGCAGGGCTAATTACAAGCTACAAACAGCCATTTCAAGGTGAGTCCATGATAGATGATTGGGGTGTTGATATTCCAAATTGCAGGTGCATGATTTATAATTCGTTAGAAAATGTGTTCAAGTTTTTTGAATTAAGGGAATACAGTCTGGTGTTTACAATACCAGATCCAAGTAGCAGTTTAGCATTTCAAATCCAGATCACAGCCGTTAATAACAATTGCAGTCCTGAGATTCCTGAATTTACATTTGGAAGTCCAGAAAATATGGACATGGTGATCCATCAAAGAATCTTAGAAGAATCAATTCGCTTCAGAATTTATTGCAAACGCAATGGAAAACTTCGTAAAGAGATTGATCTCCCTATGAACGTCGCTGAAGGAATTTTGGCAGAGTCTGTTAAGACAGACTTCGTTCTCATCTGCGGCAGTGACAGTGATAGAATGGTTGTGCAACTAGCAGGCAGAACGCTGGACGTAGTAGACATAAGCTGTGAAAATCCTGTTTACATAAAGAGAACAAAGATTCGTGCAACGTTCAAGCCCTACTATTTAACCAGAAGTTCTAAGTTCATTTGCCACGATTCGAAATTCCGAAATATTCACATATATAGTCTAGAGGGTGAGATTTTAGCCACACTTCAAGACCACCAAATATATTGGTTGAGCTTTTCCTACGGTTCTCATATTACAAAATCAGAGGATGTTATTATTTCTGTTTGCCGGATGTTTCCAAATTTGTACAGCATCAATGTTAGCAGCATTGTTACAGGAGAATGCTTGGCAAAGATTAGCTCCCGTATTTCAAACTGTTCACAAATCAGAGAGCAAGCATTGGCATTTCCAATTAAAGGATTTGCATATGATGAGAAAACCCTTGATATTTTAACGGCAAATGATGCTGGTATTTGTTGCGTATGGTCTAACAGATTCTGCAAAGATGTTGGAAATACCAATAACTACCCACAATCACCACTCTCTGATCCACAATCACGACTCTCTGATAGCATCGATGATGAACTCTCTGATTATAGCATCCACGATGAACTCGAAAATATTGATGATGAACTATAAAATAAAGATTCTGAAGGGAGGCGAGGACTTCTGAGAACTCGTAATCTTGTAATTTCTTAGGTGACAAGAAACAATTATCTACACCAACGAAGAATTTAATGCTTTAGTTGGTTATTTTCCATAACTGAAGTTTCATTGCGATTTTATGTGGATAAGGTGAGCCTTTTGAAGTTATCTAATTAAAAAATGTTAGTCAATGGGTACAATCTTGAATCATTCTTAACAAATTGGTGAATTTTAAATTCTAAATATTAAATTATTTCATTTATGAAATTAAAAAATAGCAATGAAATAAAATAGCAATAGTGAGGCAATTCGATGAGAAATTGTTGAAGGAAATTTGTTTCATTATTTTTTCCTATTATTATTTCTTCCATTGATTGCAAATTCATGATATTGAAAAAATTAACGTAAACTTTAACCTTCGTAATATATAAAAATGTCAAATCAAGGGCGATCTTCATTGGTTTGTCCAAACCAGTTGAGCTGTCGGGTATAGATAAAGTAAACTTTAAACTTGATCCATAAGTAACCTAATATTGAATCTGAATCTGGTAATAAACTTTATTCTTTTTATTTAATAAGAAGTGTTGCATGGCAGCTATACCTCCCTAAGTTGGTAGGTTGTATACATTACTATGAATAAGAGGGAGCCACTCGAAAAGAATAAGATAAGCCATGGTGGAAAAATAGATGAGAGTTATGTGGGGATATAACTATATCTCGTGACAACCATGAAGGAATGGGTATGGAGCGAAATAGAGGGTTACCATAGGGAAGTTAGTGTCTGATATGGCAGATTCATAAAACAAGCAAGCCCTTTCAGTGGAGCATGAATTCTTTGCAGTTCCAAGATTTAAGATAGGTCTATCTATCTCCGCTTTGCCTTATCTGTCTCGGTTTTACCCTAAACCATGGAACTATTAAAAGTGGTTGAAAGTGGTTGTTGTAGCTTCTCTATATACATAACATGGAGAAGTCCATAAAACTTTTATTTGTGACTAATAGTGACAATGCATATTTGTGTTATTTCTTAATGGGAAATGCTGAAGCATGGGAAGTAACTGTAGCTTGTAAGAGGGGAAAGCAAGTGTAAATGAAGCAATAACTTGTGTATCAAGGTATAATTAAATTTATTTAAATTATTTAATGCACTTGTTTTTATTTTTTTAATAGTTTTTGTTGACAAAGGGTACTTCAAAAGATGTATAATTTTATCTGATAATTGATCAATATAGTAGAGAAGTACATTAATACAATGTAGTATTGCATCAATGTTGGTTGGGAAGGTAAGAATTGTCACAGTTTAAAGCTTGGTTGCATAATTAGTTACAAATTAAAATAGTTGTTACATTGAAATTAGTTGTTAGCCATGAGGAAGGAGGTATTTATATTTACTCTTCATAAAAATGGCAGTTTAGTGTATGAATTTTGGGTTTTTGTGTGAAAAGCATTTCATTTGAGAAGACACAAAAGTCAAAAATCATTTTGATGATTTGTGGGGGCATTGCGGATTGCTATACAAAATGATTTGTGGGGGCATTGCGGATTGCTATGGGTATAAAAAATGAATTAGCTCAATACATATTTTGATGTATCTGTTCACCAAGCAGCCACTGCCACTGCCCTATCTTTATCAAACAAATTGCGTTCTATGACATGGAAGTAGAACACGAGTAAGATAATAACCAAAAAAATGACGCTACTGAACAAAAAAAGGCCATTGACACCGTTTAGAGGTGAGGTGGAGCAGCTCAGGCCATTAATAGGAGTAAAGCAAGTAATAAGGGTAGGGAAGTCCAGTCAAGTAAATATATATCTTATTTAAAATGCGATCAAATGTTAATTTAAAATTAAAATATATATCTTTTATTTAAAATGTGATAAAATATTAATTTAAAATTAAAATAAGTCACTTAAAATGTACCTCTACACAATGAAGATTGGAAAGGATTTAAATAATTGGCTTGTAGAGCATGTAATGCATAAGGATTGTTGACACCAAATAGAAGCACTACGACAGCACATGAAAATTAGAGTGTAACTTAAGCGGAAAGTGGTACGAGATTTTTCCTCCCAAAAGATCTTTTAAATATATGATACCACTACCTTTATGGTAATTGGGTGGTGAAAGTAAAGGATCTTGAAATGAAAAGAAATGAAAAAAAATCTCGGCCTTTCCAATCCTAATAATAATAATATCATTCATTCCATTTATCCCTAAGATCCATATTTCGAAATAATTATCAAAAGAGCCTTTCAATAATAACTCTATCTTTTCTCTTTCTTTAGGCTATCTATCATCTTACAAAGATTAACTAACAATCTTCCTTAGATTCAATTTATTCAAAAGAAGACTTCCTTACCATGAGAACATAAAAATAATATACCAATAAGATGACCTCGTCAAGACACACAAAAAGTAACATCCCCAAATGAGTTGGGATAGAATCCTAGAAGGAATGCAAGTAACTCTTTACTTTTTCAAGGAGATTTAATTATACCCAATTAAGTCAATTATGTTTGTTAACCATAAGCAATTTGAAGGGGAATTAATATAACATACACCTTCTTGTCTCTTTATCTTTTCCCATGTGATCCTCATGCTACATTGCAATCGGACTCCTAAACCAACTTAAGTCATAAGGACCTTTCATACTACAAACAAGGAATACCAGGAGGTTATTTTCACTACATCCATATGCCACTTACTTTACAATGAGACTATGTAGGAAACATATACAAGTGCATAAGGGTTATGTTCATTTATAATTACCTTGAGTCCATTTATGTTTACCTTGAGTTCCTGTCCTACAAGCACTTCAATAATTCTATACACCCACAATTAGTAGATCTTTCTCAATTCATAAGTTATTCCATGGACATAGTTAACATAGGCATAATAGGTACAATGTTTTGATCACATAATAGTCCTTGGAATGATACAATGCTATATCAACAAGTTTTTAATTATACATGAATAAAATCCATAACACCAATCTTATAGTTTTCATTTTCTCTTCCAAGCATAAGCAATAGGCGAAAGGACAAGAATCCTCGAGGCGGCTGTTAAGAAAACAACTAGGTTAGACAGTGACAGTTCGATGAATAAAACAAAATAATCTATTGCATAATCGAATACATATATAGTGTATAGTGCCCTACCATACTTTCATCATATGCATCCTCATGCACCTTCCCTACGCTCACAATTTAGCTTTTAAAATATTCAACTATTTAAACAGGAAATATAAATGCCACGAAACATGTCATAATTTTTTCATTTTCTAAAAGCTCAACTTTGACTTTTTCACCCAACCAACTGACTCTATCTGGCATGCGTTATTCCTCCTAGCGTCACCCCCAATCTTGAGCGACGAACCCACTAAGGTAAGGGGAACCATTCCCAAGTGCTCTAAACTTGTTCCACGGTTCAACCACACAGTTTATCAACATAATGCTAATGCACTCTGGATTGTACATAATTTAAAACTCCCTTATCTCACAGTATATTTTCATTCTAGAAATAATAATTAATAATTTCTAGAATCTTTTAGTTAAAGGATTTACCGTTTTATAGATAGCCATTACTCTTGATTGTACATAATTTAAAACTCCCTTATCTCACAGTATATTTTCATTCCAGAACTAATAATTAATAATTTCTAGAATCTTTTAGTTAAAGGATTTATCATTTTATA